>JAXCGZ010022671.1:140000-147500 GCA_037179515.1 Halocaridina rubra | reverse complement strand
AGATCTGCTTCTTTCACTCTTCACTATTCCAACATTCGTAGGCTGAACTCTAATCTTTCATCTGTGGAACAGCACTTGGGTATTTTCCTCCCTAACCTCCTCCTCCTATCTGAAACTCAGCTCAGCTGTCTATAAATGCTTCCACTGACCCAATTCAAATCTATCACTACAATCTGTATACTCGTTTGCAGTCCAAAGGTGGGGTCTGTGCATATTGCAACACTAACACTCCTACTGCAAGGTTCATGGACCTTGAATCTCCTGACTTTGATGTTCTCTGGCTAAAAGTGTATATCTCAACTACCACTATCTTCCTTTGCTTCTGCTACTGATCTCCAAACTCCACCGAGTTTTTGACTTTCTTTGAATATCTGTCATTGTGCCATGAGTCCTTGCTATCTTTTGCCGAAGTTCCCTACATTGGAGACTTCAATGCACACCACAGTGAGTGGCTACATTCTTCTAACACTGATGTGGGAGGAAGCGAGGTCCTTGCTTTCTCTATTACTCATGATCTGGAGCAAATTATCAAACATCCTACTCGCGTTCCTGATCGTCACGAACATGCTGCAAACACTCTTGACCTATTTTTTACTTATAACCCATCAACCTACTCTTATTCTGTACTTTCTCCTCTTGGTAAATCTGACCACTCTATGATCTCAGTCTCTTCCATTTTTGCCCCCCCCCCCACCACCAATCCCTCCTACTCGGCGCAACCTTTGGCACTTCGAGCTTACCCAATATGAAAATTTTTTTAACTTTCTCTTTGACTTCCCATGGGATGACTACTGCTTTTGGTCCCGCAACCCTTATCAGGTAGCTCTAAAAGTTACCGAGATCATGACCGCGGGAATGGAGGCATACATCCCCTCTTCTACAAAAACTTTCTCTCCATCTGAACCTTGGTTTGACCGTGCCTGCTCCATGGCAATCCAGGCTAGGAATCAGGCTCACCGATCTTACCTAGCCTCTCCTTCTGATTTAACTTGCTCTGCTTTTATTATAGCTAGGAATCGCTGCACTGCTCAGATTTGAAGGTCTAAGGCTTCCTTTATGAGAAGGAAAGTTGATGACCTTAACTCCTCTCCCACTGACAAATGCTTGTGGTCCTTAGCTAAAAACCTCTCCAAAAACTTCTGTAACTCAAGCTTTCCCCCTCTCATTCATTCTGATGGTTCTATAGCTTGCTCTCCCACTGACAAAGCCACTATCTTTGGCTCTCATTTTTGTGCCAACTCTTCTATCATCGATTCCAGTGCACCTGTTCCTCAGTCTTTACCCTTCTCTAACCCTATGCCCTCCCTTATCCTTTCCTCATGCAAAGTTCCTAAGGTTCTTCACTCGCTAAAGACGAAAAAGGCATCTGGTTCCGATGGTATCCCTGCAAGGTTCCTTAAGGAGTTTGCAGATGAACTGGCTCCCGTGCTTTGCTGTCTTTTTCACCTCATTCTGTCAACCAGTATATATCTTTCATCTTGGAAGCATGCTCTAGTTCAACCTGTTCCTAAAAAAGGTGACCGACCTATTCCTTCTAACTACCGACCTATTGCCCTAACCTCCTCTATTGCTAAAGTTTTTGAACCTTTGCTCAATTTTCACTTCTTGAAATGCCTTGAATCTAACTCACTTATCTCCGATCACCAGTACGGCTTCCGCAAGGCAAGATCCACCCGTGATCTCCTATCCTATCTTACTCATGTATGGTCATCTTTTCTGAGAAACTATAGGAAATCATTTATTTTCTCCCTTGATATCTCTAAGGCTTTTGACAGAGTCTGGCACAAGGCTCCATTGGCTAAACTCCCTGCCTATGGCTTTACCCCATCTATCTGTTCTCTGATTTCCAGTTTTCTTACTGACCGTTCTATGTCTGTAGTTGTTGGTGGCACAACATCTAGCCCTTTCTCTGTTACCAGTGTTGTTCAACGGGGCTCTGTTCTTTCACCTACTATGTTTCTTCTCTTCATCGATGATTTTCTACAATCACCATCTTCCTCTCGTCTTCTTGCTTTTGCTGATGATTCTACGCTTCACTTTTCCTCTGCCGTTTCTTCACAACCTTCATCTGTTACTCGTAATCAATCTCGTATCACTCTTTCTTCTACTCTTAACTCCAATTTGCAAAGAGTATCTGAGTGGGGCACTCAAAATTTAGTTAATTCAATGCCTCCAAGACCCAGTTTCTGGCTATCTCTTTATCTTCTTCTCCTGATAATCCTATTGTCTTCGAAACTAATGAAATTTGCCCTCTTTTCTCTATCAATATATTAGGAATCCATACGGCCTCTAACTTGTCTTGGAGGAATCACATAATCCAAATTTCTAAATCTTCATCCAAAAAATTGGGGGTTTTGTTTCGTTTTAGTCATTACTTTTCCTCTTTGCAGTTACTTAAAATTTACAAAGTTCTTATCCGTCCCTGCTTAGAATACTGCTCACACATTTGGGGTGCTTCTTCCTTTACTTAGCTTCTTGATAAGTTTGAATCTAAGGCAGTCAGACTCATTAATTATCCTTCTCTTACTTCCTACCTGGATTCTCTCTCTCTTCGCCGTAAGGTATCTTCTCTTTCGCTCTTCTATCGCTACTACTGCCATCGCTGCTCTGATGAGTTGGCGGGTTGCATCCCTCCTCCACTGCCGAGGCCGGTAACACTCGCCAAGCAGCCTCATCTCACAGGTAATGTGTGGAGTTTTGTAGCTCGCGGATTGGTCGGTGCAGTGACTACTTCTTCCCATCTACCTCCAGACTCTGGAACTCTCTTCCTCCTTCTGTCTTTCAAAATTCTTATGACCTTTCATCCTTCAAAAAGCAGATCTATCTTTATCTCAGAGCCTAGTCCTCCATATCTCTGAGTCCTCTGTACTTTGACTGTTTTTTTTTTAGTCGTTTTAATTTGTGTGACATTACCTCATTTCTGTCTTGTCCTAAACCTTCTTCTTTCCTTCGTCTTGGTATTTTCTCGTACCCGGGCCTTTATTGATGAGGGCAGTTTCTGCCTGTCCCGGTGTCACACTCTTAAAAAAAGAAAATATATACATATATATATATATATATATATATATATATATATATATATATATATATATATATATATATATATATATATATATATATATATATATATATATATATATATATATATATATATATATATATATATATATATATATATATATATATATATATATATATATATATATATATATATATATATATATATATATATATATATATATATATATATATATATATATATATATATATATATATATATATATATATATATATATATATATATATATATATATATATATATATATATATATATATATATATATATATATATATATATATATATATATATGTATATATGTATGTATGTATATATATATGTATATATATATATATATATATATATATATATATATGTATGTATGTATGCATGTATGTATGTATGTATGTATGTATGTATGTATGTATGTATGTATGTATGTATGTATGTATGTATGTATGTATATATATATATATATATATATATATATATATATATATATATATATATATATATATATATATATATATATATATATATATATATATATATATGTATATGTATATATATATATATATATATATATATATATATATATATATATATATATATATATATATATATATATATATATATATATATATATATATATATATATATATATATATATATATATATATATATATATATATATATATATATATATATATATATATATATATATATATACATATATATATACATATATATATATATATATATATATATATATATATATATATATATATATATATATATATATATATATTATATATATATATATATATATATATGAATCATTTTTTACCCCAACTAGGACTCGAACCTAGGACTTATGATTACTAAGTCAAGGCGCTACCACTACACCACAGAAGGTTAAAAGGAATCCAACTTTATAGCTTATATCTGCTATACTTAGGAATGAACGCATTCTAACTGAATGCCACTATGTTCATATTACAGATTCCCCAACCTCACTCGTGACTTCATTTTAGCATTTAAGTCAATTCCCAATCTCATTCGGGCCATGAAATAACCAATTAAGCACATTACATATGTGAAAACATGAATCATTTTTTACCCAGACCGGGACTCGAACCTAGGACTTATGATTACTAAGTCAAGGTGCTACCACTACACCTCAGAAGGTTAAAAGGAATCCAACCTTGTAGCTTATATCTGCTATACTTAGGAATGAACGCATTCTAACTGAATGCTACTATGTTCATATTACAGATTCCCCAACCTCACTCGTGGCTTCATTTTAGCATTTAATTCAATTCCCAGTCTCATTCGCCATCAAATAACCAATTAAGCGCATTACATATGTGAAAATATGAATCATTTTTTACCCCGACAGGGACTCGAACCTAGAACTTATGATTACTAAGTCAAGGCGCTACCACTACACCACAGAAGGTTAAAAGGAATCCAACATTATAGCTTATATCTGCTATACTTAGGAATGAACTCATTCTAACTGAATGCCACTATGTTCATATTACAGATTCCCCAACCTCACTCGTGGCTTCATTTTAGCATTTAATTCAATTCCCAATCTCATTCGGGCCATGAAATAACCAATTAAGCACATTACAAAAGTGAAACCATGAACCATTTTTTTACCCCGACCGGGACTCTAACCTAGGACTTATGATTACTAAGTCAAGGCGCTACCACTACACCACAGAAGGTTAATAGGAATCCAACCTTATAGCTTATATCTGCTATACTTAGGAATGAACGCATTCTAACTGAATGCCACTATGTTCATATTACAGATTCCCCAACCTCACTCGTGGCTTCATTTTAGCATTTAATTCAATTCCCAATCTCATTCGGGCCATGAAATAACCAATTAGGCACATTACATATGTGAAGACATGAATCATTTTTTTACCCCGACCGGGACTCGAACCTAGGACTTATGATTACTAAGTCAAGGCGCTACCACTACACTACAGAAGATTAAAGGGAATCCAACCTTATAGCTTATATCTGCTATACTTAGGAATGAACGCATTCTAACTGAATGCCACTATGTTCATATTACAGATTCCCCAACCTCACTCGTGGCTTCATTTTAGCATTTAATTCAATTCCCAATCTCATTCGGGCCATCAAATAACCAATTAAGCACATTACATATGTGAAAACATGAATCATTTTTTACCCCGACCGGGACTCGAACCTAGGACTTATGATTACAAAGTCAAGGCGCTACCACTACACCATAGAAGGTTAAATGGAATCCAACCTTATAGCTTATATCTGCTATACTTAGGAATGAATGCATTCTAACTGAATGCCACTATGTTCATATAACAGATTCCCCAACCTCACTCGTGGCTTCATTTTAGCATTTAATTCAATTCCCAATCTCATTCGGGCCATGAAATAACCAATTAAGCACATTACATATGTGAAAACATGAATCATTTTTTTACCCCGACAGGGTCTCGAACCTAGGACTTATGATTACTAAGTCAAGGTGCTACCACTACACCACAGAAGGTTAAAAGGAATCCAACCTTATAGCTTATATCTGCTATACTTAGGAATGAACGCATTCTAACTGTATGCCACTATGTTCATATTACAGATTCCCCAACCTCACTCGTTGCTTCATTTTAGGATTTAATTCAATTCCCAATCTCATTCGGGCCATGAAATAACCAATTAAGCACATTTTATATGTGAAAACATGAATCATTTTTTTAACCCGACCGGGACTCGAACCTAGGACTTATGATTACTAAGTCAAGGCACTACCACTACATGAGTTTTTTTGCAGTTATTGACTGGAGAACCTTATTTTACAACAAATCTGTACAAGAAATGTATGACATCTTTTGTGAGAAATATGGGAAGATAGTAGATTGCTGCATACCTGTCACCAAAGTAGGTGTAATTCATGCCAGAGAGAAATGGTTCGATAATGGGTGTAAAAGAGCTAAGGAGTGGAGAGACAAATGCTGGAAAAGGTATAGGAGGAGAAAAAACATAAATGCCTGGCAAACCTACAAAAGAGCAAGAAAAAATGACTACCTAAGTAAAAGGAGAGAGGCAGAGAGAGACTATGAGAGGGACATCACCAGGAAGGCTAAAGAAAATCCCAAGCTTTTCCACAGCTTTATCAGAGGAAAACTGAAGGTAAAAGAACAGGTTTTAAGGCTAAAGAGAGCGGATGGAAGCATCACTGAGACGGATGAAGAGATCTGCAAAGAATTGAACAAGGAGTTTCAGTCAGTATTTACAGTAGAAAATACCCCACCCCCTCAGATTGCAGTGATAGAAGCTCAAGGGCCGGTATTAGAGAACATCAACCTTACAGCCACAGAGGTATGCAAAGCGCTGATGGATTTAGATTTTCATAAAGCTGCAGGTCCTGATGACATATCCCCTCATGTGCTTAAAAAATGAGCAAACACAATATCAGTGGCACTAAGTATCATATTTAAGGAGTCACTGGAGTCGGGGGAGATTCCAAGATGCTGGAAACAAGCAAATGTGATACCTATCTTCAAAAAGGGAAGGAGGGATACGGCTCTGAACAATAGACCAGTTTCCTTGACCAGCATCGTTTGCAAACTTATGGAGAAACTACTAAGGAAGCATATCTCTCTTCACTTGGAATCCTTCAACTTTTTGTCAGTGAGGCAACATGGCTTTAGAGAAGGTAGATCAACAGTAACAAACTTATTAGAATTTTATGATGAGGTAAGCCAAATCTTACAGGAAAGAGAGGGCTGGGCAGATTGCATATTCCTAGACTTCCAGAAAGCGTTTGACACTGTTCCACATGGGAGACTTACTAGGAAGCTGCACTCAATGGCTAGAATAGGTGGAAATGTTTTGGAATGGATAAAAACTTACTTAGAAGGAAGGGAACAGAGGGTTAGAGTAAGACACTCAGTGTCTGAATGGAGAAGAGTTAGTAGTGGAGTTCCACAGGGTTCAGTTTTAGGGCCACTTTTGTTCCTTGTATATGTAAATGACCTACCAGAGTCTGTAAATTCATTCATGAATATGTTTGCAGATGATGCAAAGATTGTGAAGAAAGTAAAAGACGAGAACAATGGTAGACAACTTCAGGAGGATCTAAATAATCTGCATGAATTGTCAGAAAAGGGGCTAATGAAATTCAATACTTCAAAATGTAAGGTAATGAGAATGGGTACAAGTGCAAGAAGGCCCAAGCTTGACTACTCGGTGGCTGGAGTACAACTTCAAGAGACAGAAAATGAGAGAGATCTAGGAGTAAACATACTGACAGATTTGTCTCCAGAAATACATATAAATGGCATAGTAAGGGCAGCATATGCATTCTTATCAAATCTAAGGGTAGCTTTCAGGCACATGGACAAGGAAATGTTCAGAAATATTTATGTAACCTATGTGAG
>JAXCGZ010022671.1:125000-132500 GCA_037179515.1 Halocaridina rubra | reverse complement strand
AGAGAGGGCTGGGCAGATTGCATATTCCTAGACTTCCAGAAAGCGTTTGACACTGTTCCACATGGGAGACTTATTAGGAAGCTGCACTCAATGGCTAGAATAGGTGGAAATGTTTTGGAATGGATAAAAACTTACTTAGAAGGAAGGGAACAGAGGGTTAGAGTAAGACACTCAGTGTCTGAATGGAGAAGAGTTAGTAGTGGAGTTCCACAGGGTTCAGTTTTAGGGCCACTTTTGTTCCTTGTATATGTAAATGACCTACCAGAGTCTGTAAATTCATTCATGAATATGTTTGCAGATGATGCAAAGATTGTGAAGAAAGTAAAAAACGAGAACAATGGTAGAGAACTTCAGGAGGATCTAAATAATCTGCATGAGTGGTCAGAAAAGTGGCTAATGAAATTCAATACTTCAAAATGTAAGGTAATGAGAATGGGTACAAGTGCAAGAAGGCCCAAGCTTGACTACTCGGTGGCTGGAGTACAACTTCAAGAGACAGAAAATGAGAGAGACCTAGGAGTAAACATACTGGCAGATTTGTCTCCAGAAATACATATAAATGGCATAGTAAGGGCAGCATATGCATTCTTATCAAATGTAAGGGTAGCCTTCAGGCACATGGACAAGGAAATGTTCAGAAATATTTATGTAACCTATGTGAGGCCAAAACTCGAATATGCAGCCCCCTTTTGGAATCCGCACTTGAAAAAGCACATAGCTAAGCTTGAAAAAGTTCAAAGACATGCCACGAAACTGGTGCCAGAAATACGCAATCTCAGTTATGATGAGAGGCTGAGGGAATTAGACTTACCATCACTCGAAGCTAGAAGAGTAAGGGGGATATGGTGACAGTCTTTAAATTCCTTCATGGTTATGATAGAGTGGATAGGGATCGATATTTCGATATGGCTGGCTCTAGAACTAGAGGTCATAGTTTGAAGCTTCGTAAGAAAACTTCTTTGCAGGATGTAAGGAAATACTTTTTCAGTGTAAGAGTAGTTGATAATTGGAATTGGCTAAGCGAGGAGGTAGTTAATGCTATCTCAATCCATAGTTTTAAGGACAGGTATGATAAGTATCACTAAGTCTAAAATGGAACCGATCAGGAGACGGGAAGATACGAGCTTTGGGCTCTTTCCCGTAAACACAATTAGGTAATCACAATTAGGTAATCACACGACACACATGCTCCTCTTAAATTACTACTTGTGTTTTGAGTGACTAAGTGCTTAGTGGAAAACTTTACCATAATTTCCATAAATCTGAAATCCTGCAGAGTATTGTGAGTACAAAACTTATATTTGTTGTAAGACGAGACTGTTCATATTAAAGGAAAAAAAATTGAGAACATTTTCGTGAGGAGAGAGAGAAGCTGCCGTCCAGTTCTGCCTTGAAGGAAATCTAGAAGAGTTGCCAGAGGTGGAGCCATCACATCACATTACCTAATTTTTTGTGTAAACTGGGGAAAGCTCTTAAGCCGTTTACCTGATCCTGTGGTTCTATATATTGTTAAAATCAGTATCCTTCCCATTTATATTAACTAGTTAGTTAGTTTGATACACGAAATAATTGAATAATTAAAAAAAAAAAAAAAATATCCACCTGTCAACAGTACTGAGTTAAGTTGCCAAGTAGTACAGCTGTCTTATTTTCTTCATTTTTTTGCTTTTCTTTTAGCTTTCTCTTTTACTATTTTTTTTTTATTTTGTATATATATTGAGTTAAATGTAAAGTCTAATCCTGTGATAACATATCTTGGTTAGCAAGTCAGTTTATCAGTTAGGAAGAATATATAGCAGAAACAGGTGGGTGCCACCTCAAACACAAATTCGAATTTTCCTTCAGGTTTGACATTTGTTTTTCTTTTTCTTTTTATACTTAAATTACCATGGTCAAGTTTTTAAGTTAAGATGTGTGTTACCAGAAAAGAGATTAACTGAGTCACTAAATAGCACTTATATGGAGATATAAAAATTCTGTGTGAAGCTCAATTAAAAGTTTTTCTCTGTTTTTTTTCCTCTTTCTCGTCTTCTTTCTATATTCTGTGAGAGGGAGAACATAAAAATGAGGCCATCTCTGTCCCAAACCTCTCCCACCCATGGGTCGGGAGAAGGGGTAGCCATCAGGGGACTTAAACAGAGAATCAAGAAGTTAGAGGAAATGGTTATAAGCCTTGATGATAAAATTCGGAATATGGATGGAGAAATGAAAGAGAATGAAACACTCAGAGAACAAATAAGATCTTTGGAGGAAGCAAATAAAGCACAAGGGCAGGAGAGAGAGGAACTAGAAAAAAGAATAAAGAAGCTTGAAGGGGAAAAGAGTCAACTAGAATCTAGGATTTCTAAACAAGAAGATAAAAACAAACAGCTGAATGACAACGTAAAGGAATTAGATGTTAGTTCACTGCTCTCTTCTGAGAGAGACGAGATTGCTGCTTGGAATGTCCAGATTAAGGAAAACATTGAACAGTTCAGAAAAGAGTTCCAGGAGCTGAATATGGAAAATGATGCCATGAAAACTTCCTTTGCTGATGCACTAAAGGGGAATGTGGCAGTAAAAGAGGCTGTAAAGGTGGTGGCACTGGAAAACATACAAACAGTTGACTATAAAGAGACAGTAATCAAAAAAATGAAAGACGTTGTGATGGAAAGGGCAAACCCACTCATCAGACAGGCACTTGATAAGGAGAAGACAGTGGTAATCTCAGGCATAAGTGAATCCCATGAGCCAACATGGCAGGGGAGACTTGAAGAAAATAAAGCTAGGGTTGTAGACCTGATAAGAAAGCTTGGAGTAGTATGTGGTCCTGAGGATATTGTAAACATACACCAACTAGGTAAATATTCGAGGGAAGGAAAGCCGAGACCAACAAAAGTAACCTTTGAGAGAGGGGAAACATGTAGGGAAATATTGTTGAGAAAAAAAAGTCTAAACGACCTTCAAGAATGCAAAGAAGTGTTCATTAGACGATACAGAACACAGGAAGAGATGGGAAAGATCAAAAACTTGTTGCAAGAGGCAAGAAGGTTAAATGATGAAAGAAATGAAGAAGAGAAGAAAAATTTTTGTTACAGAGTACTTCCAGACAAAGGGGAGATAAAGAAGATAATGACAGAAGATCAGGGGATGGGGCCTCATTAAGATTGTTATACACAAATGCTGATGGATTAGCTGGTAAGGCAGTAGAATTAAAAGATAGGATTCACAACAGTAAGGCAGATATAGTAGCAATTACAGAAACTAAGTTGAGTGAGGACATAAACAGTGTCACAGTTTTTCTTAAGGGCTTCAGAATACTAAGGGTTGAAAGATCTGAGAGGACTGGTGGAGGGATAGCACTGCTCATAAGTGAGAGGATTCAAGTTGAAGAAATATACTTGGCTATAGAAAGTGAGTTCAGGGAATTTCTTGTTGCTCGCATAAATACTGGGTCAGAGAGCATTATAATAACTGTTGTATACAACCCACCAAGGAACCAAAATAGGCTTGAAATTTATGAGGAAAGTCATATAGGTACTATTGAAGTCATAAACTCAGTTGTTAACATGGCACGGGGAAAAAAATGTAGGATTTTGATTATGGGAGACTTTAATCATAAAGAGATAGATTGGATAAATCTTGACCCACACAGTGGTGAGGACTCATTCGGGGCAAGATTCCTAGATTGCGTACAAGGGAATTTCCTACACCAACATGTAATGGAACCAACAAGGGCCAGGGGTGGGGATGAGCCATCACTACTTGATCTAGTGTTCACAGATAATGTGTTGGATATTGAAAATATTGAGTATGAACCACCAATTGGAAAGAGTGACCACTGTGTGTTGTTGATGGAGTATATCATTGAAGATATTCTTCCTGAGAGTAGAGGCACTGAGGACATGAGGAGGAACTATCCGAAAGGAGATTACATCAAAATGAATGAGCTTTTTGCAGTTATTGACTGGAGAACCTTATTTTACAACAAATCTGTACAAGAAATGTATGACATCTTTTGTGAGAAATATGGGAAGATAGTAGATTGCTGCATACCTGTCACCAAAGTAGGTGTAATTCATGCCAGAGAGAAATGGTTCGATAATGGGTGTAAAAGAGCTAAGGAGTGGAGAGACAAATGCTGGAAAAGGTATAGGAGGAGAAAAAACATAAATGCCTGGCAAACCTACAAAAGAGCAAGAAATGACTACCTAAGTAAAAGGAGAGAGGCAGAGAGAGATTATGAGAGGGACATCACCAGGAAGGCTAAAGAAAATCCCAAGCTTTTCCACAGCTTTATCAGAGGAAAACTGAAGGTAAAAGAACAGGTTTTAAGGCTAAAGAGAGCGGATGGAAGCATCACTGAGACGGATGAAGAGATCTGCAAAGAATTGAACAAGGAGTTTCAGTCAGTATTTACAGTAGAAAATACCCCACCCCCTCAGATTGCAGTGATAGAAGCTCAAGGGCCGGTATTAGAGAACATCAACCTTACAGCCACAGAGGTATGCAAAGCGCTGATGGATTTAGATGTTCATAAAGCTACAGGTCCTGATGACATATCCCCTCATGTGCTTAAAAAATGCGCAAACACAATATCAGTGGCACTAAGTATCATATTTAAGGAGTCACTGGAGTCGGGGGAGATTCCAAGATGCTGGAAACAAGCAAATGTGATACCTATCTTCAAAAAGGGAAGGAGGGATACGGCTCTGAACTATAGACCAGTTTCCTTGACCAGCATAGTTTGCAAACTTATGGAGAAACTACTAAGGAAACATATCTCTCTTCACTTGGAATCCTTCAACTTTTTGTCAGTGAGGCAACATGGCTTCAGAGAAGGTTTATCAACAGTAACAAACTTATTAGAATTTTATGATGAGGTAAGCCAAATCTTACAGGAAAGAGAGGGCAGGGCAGATTGCATATTCCTAGACTTCCAGAAAGCGTTTGACACTGTTCCACATGGGAGACTTATTAGGAAGCTGCACTCAATGGCTAGAATAGGTGGAAATGTTTTGGAATGGATAAAAACTTACTTAGAAGGAAGGGAACAGAGGGTTAGAGTAAGACACTCAGTGTCTGAATGGAGAAGAGTTAGTAGTGGAGTTCCACAGGGTTCAGTTTTAGGGCCACTTTTGTTCCTTGTATATGTAAATGACCTACCAGAGTCTGTAAATTCATTCATGAATATGTTTGCAGATGATGCAAAGATTGTGAAGAAAGTAAAAAACGAGAACAATGGTAGAGAACTTCAGGAGGATCTAAATAATCTGCATGAGTGGTCAGAAAAGTGGCTAATGAAATTCAATACTTCAAAATGTAAGGTAATGAGAATGGGTACAAGTGCAAGAAGGCCCAAGCTTGACTACTCGGTGGCTGGAGTACAACTTCAAGAGACAGAAAATGAGAGAGACCTAGGAGTAAACATACTGGCAGATTTGTCTCCAGAAATACATATAAATGGCATAGTAAGGGCAGCATATGCATTCTTATCAAATGTAAGGGTAGCCTTCAGGCACATGGACAAGGAAATGTTCAGAAATATTTATGTAACCTATGTGAGGCCAAAACTCGAATATGCAGCCCCCTTTTGGAATCCGCACTTGAAAAAGCACATAGCTAAGCTTGAAAAAGTTCAAAGACATGCCACGAAACTGGTGCCAGAAATACGCAATCTCAGTTATGATGAGAGGCTGAGGGAATTAGACTTACCATCACTCGAAGCTAGAAGAGTAAGGGGGGATATGGTGACAGTCTTTAAATTCCTTCATGGTTATGATAGAGTGGATAGGGATCGATATTTCGATATGGCTGGCTCTAGAACTAGAGGTCATAGTTTGAAGCTTCGTAAGAAAACTTCTTTGCAGGATGTAAGGAAATACTTTTTCAGTGTAAGAGTAGTTGATAATTGGAATTGGCTAAGCGAGGAGGTAGTTAATGCTATCTCAATCCATAGTTTTAAGGACAGGTATGATAAGTATCACTAAGTCTAAAATGGAACCGATCAGGAGACGGGAAGATACGAGCTTTGGGCTCTTTCCCGTAAACACAATTAGGTAATCACAATTAGGTAATCACATACATTACAGAGTCTGTAAATTCATTCATGAATATGTTTGCAGATGATGCAAAGATTGAGAAGAAAGTAAAAAACGAGAACAATGGTAGAGAACTTCAGGAGGATCTAAATAATCTGCAGGAGTGGTCAGAAAAGTGGTGGCTGGAGTACAACTTCAAGAGACAGAAAATGAGAGAGATCTAGGAGTAAACATACTGGCAGATTTGTCTCCAGAAATACATATAAATGGCATAGTAAGGGCAGCTTATGCATTCTTATCAAATGTAAGGGTAGCCTTCAGGCACATGGACAAGGAAATGTTCAGAAATATTTATGTAACCTATGTGAGGCCAAAACTAGAATATGCAGCCCCCTTTTGGAATCCGCACTTGAAAAAGCACATAGCTAAGCTTGAAAAAGTTCAAAGACATGCCACGAAACTGGTGCCAGAAATACGCAATCTCAGTTATGATGAGAGGCTGAGGGAATTAGACTTACCATCACTCGAAGCTAGAGGAGTGAGGGGGGATATGGTGACAGTCTTTAAATTCCTTCATGGTTATGATAGAGTGGATAGGGATCGATATTTTGATATGGCTGGCTCTAGAACTAGAGGTCATAGTTTGAAGCTTCGTAAGAAAACTTCTTTGCAGGATGTAAAGAAATACTTTTTCAGTGTAAGAGTAGTTGATAATTGGAATTGGCTAAGCGAGGAGGTAGTTAATGCTATCTCAATCCATAGTTTTAAGGACACGTATGATATGTATCACTAAGTCTAAAATGGAACCGATCAGGAGACGGGAAGATACGAGCTTTGGGCTCTTTCCCGTAAACACGATTAGGTAATCACAATTAGGTAATCACATACATACATACATACATATATATATATATATATATATATATATATATATATATATATATATATATATATATATATATATATATATATATATATATATATATATATATATATATATATATATATATATATATATATATATATATATATATATATATATATATATATATATATATATATATATATATATATATATATATATATATATATATATATATATATATATATGTATATATATATATATATATATATATATATATATATATATATATATATATATATATATATATATATATATATATATATATATATATATATATATATATATATATATATATATATATAACTGAATAAGCACATTACCACATGTGATAGCATGAATCATTTTTACCCTGTCCGGGACTTGAACCTTGGACTTATAATTACTAAGCTAAGGCTCTACCAACTACACCACAGAAGGTTTAAAAGGGAAACAGACCTTACAGCTTATATCTGCTATAGTAGGAATCAGCACATTCTATATGAAAGCCACTATGTTCATATTACAGTTTTCCCCAACCTTACTTGTGGTTTCATTTCGCATTTAATTCAACTACCA
>JAXCGZ010022671.1:0-120000 GCA_037179515.1 Halocaridina rubra | reverse complement strand
AACCTTTGGAATCTAGGTGTGGCTCCAAGAAGAATATCCCACAGCTCTTGGTGAGTGGCTTGCCACTTCGGAGAGCCTTGACTGCCTCCCCATAACTCTCCCTTTGCACAGCCTTAATAACCCGATGTTCAACCATGTGTAACTCGTCCACGGAGATGTAGCTATGATTGTTCACCAGAGAAGCCAGCTTGGGAAAGTGCCACCTGATGAACCTCCATAACCCGGCCACCGATCTCAGTAATGTATCCCAGCTAGAGAAGTGGTTCCAGAGCATTGAGAAGCTGATGATGGAGTCTCAGTTACCAACACTGTCAGTGATAAGGCCGGTCGCAGCTCCATGTCCTCAGTGTCTCCTGTCGGCGTAGTGTTTTAAGGAGGCCAATGCTTCCTTGGGTAGCCTAGGAAGTCCGGCCCACTGGTCCACCTGCTCCTCACCATCATGGCAAGCTCAAAAGGCCCTGCGATATGTCGTCTGCTGGGTTATGTGCCGAGGGCACATGTCGCCATTGTCGGATCGGTGCCAGACGCTGTATTGCTGCCACCCTGTTAGCAACGTAGGTCTTGAACCGCCTGCTAGGATTGCTGATGTACTGCAGCACAAGCATAGTGTCCGTCCAATACACGACATTGTCAAGTTTGACCTCTAGCTCGTCGGCGATGATGGCAGTTACTTTGGAGGCTAGCTTGGCGGCAAATAGCTCCAACCTATGTATACTCATTCCCTTCAAAGGGGCTAAACATGTCTTACCGAGAACGAAGGACACGCTTACCCTGTCCTCAGTGTCAATGAAGCGCAGGTAGCTGGTGGTCCCATACGCCGACTGGGATGCATCGGCGAAGGTGTGTAATTCCACTAGCTCAAGTTCTCCCGTAGCCCCATTGCAATAGTGTCTAGGTATCGCAAACCCCTTCAACTGTCGTAGATCTTTCATCCATTCCTTCCAAGCCTGCTGACCTTGCTCGCTGATAGGTTTGTCCCATCCCTTACCAATCCGGCACTCTTCCTGGAAGATGATCTTGGCACAGACTACAAATGGCACCAGTATCCCAACAGGGTCATAGACGGCCCTGAAAGTTGCCAATAGGCCTCATCTAGTGAATGCACAATCTTTGAGCTCCACTCGTACTGCAATCTTGTCCTTTGCTTGGTCCCATATCACTCCAAGTGCTCTTCCTTCCAGTTGTGCAGCTGATAGTATTTCGGACCTCGGACCTCACTCACGGAGCTCTTTCTTCTGTATCCCTTTCAGCACGTCTGGTAAGTTGCTCGACCATTTTGTAATTTGAAATCCTCCTTTACTCATGAGGTTCGTCAACTGCGTGGCTATGGCCGCTGACTGGTCCGCGTCGTCCACGGAATGCAAAAGGTCGTCGACATGGAAATTCTTAATGGTTTCCCTCACCACCTCATCATAAGACCTTCCGTACTTGCTAAACATTTGCCGTAGGGCATAAGCCGCACAGGCCGGACTCCACACACCCCCAAGCACGTGTAAAGTCATCCGGAACACATCGATGGGAGTTTGTTTTCGATCGTCCTTCCTCCATAAGAAACGCAAGGCATCCCTGACAGTCTCCGCCACTTTCACCTGATAGAATATGGCCTCTATATCTGCCGTCACTGTCACTTTGCCCTGACAAAACCGAAGAAGAATCCTGATGAGCTTGTTGTTTAAGTCTGGCCCTTGTAATACTTGTGAGTTCAAAGACGCGCCTTGATGAGTCTCAGCGCAGTCAAAAACAATGCGCACCTTCCCTGGTTTTCTGGGGTTCAGTACCGGAAGATGAGGTAGATACCAGATCCGCTGCCCACCGAATTGGAGGTCTCAATCCGGCACTCGTTCCACATACCCCGCTGTCAAGAGTTTTTAAATCCAATCTGTGACGAGCCGATTTCCAACTGTTGACCTGAGGCAACGATGACTGCTTAAATGGGATTGGTAGTACATAGTTCTCTCCGCTCCTGCTTACATGACTGTCCCACAGGCTCAAGACATGCTGGTCCAACGGCGACAGTCCCTCTCCCTCCTGAGCCTCCTTTGCTGTGGGCTCGTCCTGCTCCCAGAACCGTTGTACTCGTTGCTCCAAAGACTCATTGCCACTTGTTGATCTTGGCAGCTCGGCTATGGCAGTGAGACTCGTCGCCGTTTCCGTTGTGTCCCTGGGCAGCAAAGCACCCTGTACCATCCAGCCTAGAGCTGTCCTCAATGCGAGGGGTTCCCCGTCACACCCCCACCTGACCTCTAGCGGGAGTAGGGCCCGTGGATGGTCAAGTCCTATGAGAATTTCCACCTCGGCGTTCTCCCTTTTGCTCACATGTGATTTCCCTAAGGAGGCAAGGTGCTTCCATCGGCAGATCTCCTCCCTTCTGGCAATGCAATCAGTCATTCCCCTTGGCAGGCAGGTGACCACTATGACTTCGTAGAGCCTCAGCTCCTTGGGGTGTCTAGCCTTTGCCACTATTACCCACAGGTCCACCATTCTCGTGTCCCACTGCCGTGCCTGGTCGATGGTGTTAACTTCCACCTGTATCAGTACTCCAGGGGTTCTGGTCTTGTCAACCAGGCTGCGTGAGCAGAATGTACAATCACTCCCGCAGTCCAGAAGGGCTAGGGTTTTGACCCACCCCTTCTGTGTGATGTTCGTGTTTCCTGTCCTGACAATACTTCCACTATAGGCAAGGCAGCTTTCCCCTTCTCCTGATGTCATTCCCTGGACCGTCCGGCATAGCTAGTGGCTTTGAGCTTCTCTTCTGCCCGTGTGTCACTTCTTTGTTCTGACCATTGTCGTCTCTCTTGCTCATGGCCTTTTCTGTCTCGCTCGAACCATACGTCTCCTTCTCGGTTTGATGATTGCTGGTCCCTTCGGTTGCCTCGTTCGCGAGTCCTCCCTGTCAACCTACTGTCATAATCAATGTGCAGGATCGTTGCATGCAAATCACTCTTGCATACCTCACAAGGCTCCCTTTCTCGGCACGTGGTGACTCTGTGTCCCTTCTTTAGGCACCCTAAGCATACATTAAACATTGCAGCCGTCCTCAGACGCTCCTTACTCCCTAGCCTTGCGAAGCTCCGGCAAACCATGAGCGAATGTCTATCATGACACAACTGGCATAGTTCAGACCCTGTCTCCCTTTCCTTCGCCTTCCCACGCTCTGGTCCATCTCGATTGCCTCTGGCTTCCCTTGGAGACTAATGACCTGTGTCAATTCTTGCTCGTGCATCCCGTATTCGGATACTGCCCATCTGCTCTGCGATGTACCTTATGAGATCCTGTATTATTCTCCTTCATTTGGGACATCACTCTGAACTCGCATGACATGTCCATGGGCAGTCGACCTCTGGCATCCTTGATCAGTCTGATTTCAGTGTCGCGATCATCTTTTGCCTCCCGTATCAGTCCTTCCCATACTTCCATAAGCTGTATCTGTAGTCCGTCGAGACCTCGGATGTCCTCATCACGGATTCGCCTTCCTTCCCTCATTCATGCCCACAATACCTCGGTGGGTGGTTCATCATACCCGAACGAGCCCTCTACGTATCTTAACACTTCTTGACATGCCGCTTCTGCATTTGGGTAAACCTTGAGGAATCTTCTTAAGTGATACTTAACTCTCTTGCCCTCGCATGCATCTATCAGTAACATCATTTTCTCGTCAGGCTCCATGGCGTTTCGCCCTGTGTACTCTCAAAACTGCACTATGAAGTCCCTGTAGCTCCTTTCTGTCTGGCCATCGAATCAAAGAGCATTCCCTTGGCTGACCATCACTGGTCCTACTCGCATTTGGACGGCTCCTGTGAGTTCCACCAGCCACGAGTGGATCGGGACTGCAATTCTTCCGGCTCCTGCATCCGTTTATTGCTTCTCCTTCTCTCGCTCTTCCTTGCCCCTTTGATCCTTGTCCTCGTGGTTCCCTTCGTAGTCTACCTTTCTCTTCTTGCTCATGCCCGTGTCGCTCCTTGTCTCCCTGGAGCCTTCTTCCACTACTTCTATTCCGTGCACCTGCTCCTTCCTTCGCGGCCAAACATCGTTGTTCCTCTGCTCCTGCATTAATTGTTCAACTATGCCTCTGATGGATTCCTTGACAGACTCCAAAACACTGGTCATCAGGTCTGCCTCTGCTGCTGTCGGTTGCTTCTTCATCGGCTCCTGTGTCTTGCCTGTTCGTTCTCCATGCCGTTCATTCACGTGTGTCTCTATATCTGTTCTTGTAATTATCTTGTCATCTTGCTTCTCGCCTTCAGTTGTCGTCCTCATCCTAGGGCTTCCCTTCTCTATATTCAATTTCCTATTCTTATCATTTACCTCCATTTCTTATTTGGGTAAGCGATCTGCCTCTTTCCTCAGTCGGACTAAACTGACGCTGCGGATGGATAACCTTAACTCTGTTTTTACCATTACGGAAGAGTAATTCCAATTCCGCTTTGGTTAGTCAACAGGTCCTGCACTGCGGAGGGATACCTCAACTTCACTCCCTATATTGCAGATGGAAAAACCTCCTATGTTCACACCACTGTAGCACTGCGGTGGGATACCTCAACTCCGATTCCCACATTGCAGAGGGAAAACTTCCTCCATTCATACCATTTTAGCTAACTTACCACTGCAGCATGGCATATGGACTGTAGCTAACTTACCACTGTAGCATTCCAGAGGGATACCTCCATCCCGCTTCCCACATTACAGAAGGAAAACCTCTTATGTTCATACCACTGTAGCACTGCGGAGAGATACCTCAACTTCGCTTCCCACTTCGTGGAGGGAAAATCTCATCCGTACTTACCACTGTGACTAACTTACCAATGAAGCATTCTGTAGGAATATCTCAACTCCGGTTCCCACGTTGTGGAGGGAAAAGCTCCTCCGTTCTTACCACTGTAGCAAACTTACCACTGTAGCATTGCGGAGGAACACCTTAACTCCGCTCTCATGTTGCGGAGAGACAACCTTCTCAGTTCATACCACTGTTGGTTACTTACAACTGTAACACTGCGGAGGGACACCTGAACTCCGCTCCCACGTCGCAGAGGGAAAACCTCCTCCGTTCACACTACTGTAGCACTGCGGAGGGACACCAGAACTCCACTCCCACGTTTCGGAGGGAAAACCTCCTCCATTCACACCACTGTAGCAGCGTAGAGGGATTCCACAACTCCACTTCCCACGTTGCGGAGGGAAAACCTCCTCTGTTTCTACCACTGTAACTTACTTAACACGGTAGCACTGCGGAGGGACACCTTAACTCCGCTCCCACGTTGTGGAGGGAAAGCCTCCTCTCTTCAAACCACTGTAGCTTACTTACCACTGTAGCACTGCGGAGGGACACCTGAACTCCGCTCCCACGTTGCGGAGGGAAAACCTCCTCCATTCACACCACTGTAGCAGCGCGGAGGGATTCCACAACTCCACTTCCCACGTTGCGGAGGGAAAACCTCCTCCATTTCTACCACTGTAGCTTACTTACCACTGTAGCACTGCGGAGGGACACCTGAACTCCGCTCCCACGTTGCAGAGGGAAAACCTCCTCCATTCACACTACTGTAGCACTGCGGAGGGACACCAGAACTCCACTCCCACGTTGCAGAGGGAAAACCTCCTCCATTCACACCACTGTAGCAGCGTAGAGGGATTCCACAACTCCACTTCCCACGATGCGGAGGGAAAACCTCCTCTGTTTCTACCACTGTAACTTACTTACCACTGTAGCACTGCGGAGGGACACCTTAACTCCGCTCCCACTTTGCGGAGGGAAAGCCTCCTCTGTTCAAAACACTGTAGCTTACTTACCACTGTAGCACTGCGGAGGGACACCTGAACTCCGCTCCCACGTTGCGAAGGGAAAACCTCCTCCATTCACACCACTGTAGCAGCACGGAGGGTTTCCACAACTCCACTTCCCACGTTGCGGAGGGAAAACCTCCTCCATTTCTACCACTGTAGCTCACTTACCACTGTAGCACTGCGGAGGGACACCTGAACTCCGCTCCCACGTTGCGGAGGGAAAACCTTCTCCGTTCACACTACTGTAGCACTGCGGAAGGACACCAGAACTCAGCTCCCACGTTGTGGAGGGAAAACCTCCTCCGTTTCTACCACTGTAGCACCGCGGGGGGACACCTGAACTCCTCTCCCACATTGCAGAGGGACAACCTCCTCCGTTCAAACCACTGTATCTTACTTACCACTGTAGCACTGTGAAGGGACACCTAAACTATGCTCCCATGTTGCTGAGGGAAAACCTCCTCCATTCAAACCACTGTAGCTTACTTACCACCCTAGCACTGCGGAGGGTCACCAGAACTCCGCTCCCACGTTGCGGAGGGAAAACCTCCTCCGTTCATACTACTGTAGCCAACACGTAATGCATCTAGCAACCGATAGCATTTAGAACAGACTTTGCAAGTACATGAATATGAGCCCTTCTAATTTGTCTCAATTCTACTGTTAAGATAAATATCTCCTAACTGCATCAACCTTTATAATATACCAATTACGTAATAACCTGACAATTTCCTTACTGCTATTGTACATTACTCAAATCCGGCTAATTACTTGGCTTTATGGGCCGTTGATTATACCTTTAACATTACTCAAATCCGGCTAATTACTTGGCTTCATGAGCCGTTGCTTATACCTTTAATGCTCTTCAATCTGTCCATCACTCTCCCTCTAGGTATAAGCATTCCCCCTGTTGCAATAATTAATTTTTAGGTCTGCTGAGACCTTCAACACAACTCACAACAATGTTCAATCATCAATCACTATGTTCACCTTTATTATTCACCTTTGTTCAAATATATCATCTCATAATAACCTGACAAATCATTACTACTATTGTACATTACTCAAATCCAGCTAATTACTTGGCATCATGAGCCGTTGCTTATACCTTTAACATTACTCAAATCCGGCTAATTACTTGGCTTCATGAGCCGTTGCTTATACCTTTAATGCTCTTCAATCTGTCCTTCACTCTCCCTCTAGGTGTAAGCACTCCCCCCGTTGCAATAATTAATTTTTAGGTCTGCTGAGACCTAAGCTCACAACAATGTTCAATCAGTTATCACTATGTTTCAACCTTTATTATTCACCTTGGTTGCCGCCGGCGCACTCTCTACAATGCCGTATTCGTCTGTTCCTCCATACACCAGCTCTCAGATGATCCTCTGTCTATCACAATTATTAAAGTATGCCTTACCTGGGCTGAAACTCATCTCTCTATTAGCCGCTGAAATGTATTATGTGAATTTTATTTTTGGGGGGTTGAAATTTTGTGTTTCACTTCGTAGACTTTTGCGTCTATTCTCGATCCTCACTTTGAAGTTCTCTCATATGCTCGTCCCCAGTATATTTCTTTCACGATCGCTCACCACTCTGACTCATTTAAGCTGATTACTTCGTCGCCGTAGTCTCTCCACTGTGACGTAGCCTAGCAATAGTCTAATCAGCATCTGGTCTTCATCATCTCCCTCTAGGCTTTACGCAAACTATTGACGCCTTTAAGGCAGTCAAGTTTATTAGTAGGTTATAAAGGAAGGGGCCATATTGCAGACTCGTCTTTATAGGTACGGTTAGCCTAGAAGCCATAAAACAACAACTATTAATCATTGAATACAATATACGATTCTACATTACACAAGTGTATTTAGTTAATCTCATCATTCTTACTCTCTATTTATCATTTTATGCTACATGTTAATTATTACAGGTTAATGCAGTTAGCTTCTTATAACTTACGTAATTGAGGCCCAGAATGAATCCGCTGAATAATACATCTGCTCTCTGATCCACTCAGTTTCTGCCTGCCTATCCTCTCATGGTGTATGGCAGTGTATGGATTATACTTACTAAGCAAGAACAAGGGCATGTAGTGTCTTTACTGACACTCCGTGGCGCCCCTCTCTCTCTCTCTCTCTCTCTCTCTCCTCTCTCTCTCTCTCTCTCTCTCTCTCTGCATTTAAACACATACATGTGGTTTGCTGCTCTCTCTTTCTCTCTCTCTCTACCACCATGGGTGGGGGTAACATATATATATATATATATATATATATATATATATATATATATATATATATATATATATATATGTGTGTGTGTGTGTGTGTGTGTGTGTGTGTGTGTGTGTGTGTGTGTGTGTGTGTGTGTGATTACCTAATTGTGTTTACGGGAAAGAGCCCAAAGCTCGTATCTTCCAGTCTCCTGATCGGTTCCATTTTAGACTTAGTGATACTTATCATACCTGTCCTTAAAACTATGGATTGAGATAGCATCAACTACCTCCTCGCTTAGCCAATTCCAATTATCAACTACTCTTACACTGAAAAAGTATTTCCTTACATCCTGCAAAGAAGTTTTCTTACCAAGCTTCAAACTATGACCTCTAGTTCTAGAGCCAGCCATATCAAAATATCGATCCCTATCCACTCTATCATAACCATGAAGGAATTTAAAGACTGTCACCCTATCACCCCCTCGCTCTTCTAGCTTCGAGTGATGGTAAGTCTAATTCCCTCAGCCTCTCATCATAACTGAGATTGCGTATTTCTGGCACCAGTTTCGTGGTATGTCTTTGAACTTTTTCAAGCTTAGCTATGTGCTTTTTCAAGTGCGGATTCCAAAAGGGGGCTGCATATTCGAGTTTTGGCCTCACATATGTTACATATATTTTCTGAACATTTCCTTGTCCATGTGCCTGAAGGCTACCCTTACATTTGATAAGAATGCATATGCTGCCCTTACTATGCCATTTATATGTATTTCTGGAGACAAATCTGCCAGTATGTTTACTCCTAGATCTCTCTCATTTTCTGTCTCTTGAAGTTGTACTCCAGCCACCAAGTAGTCAAGCTTGGGCCTTCTTGCACTTGTACCCATTCTCATTACCTTACATTTGAAGTATTGAATTTCATTAGCCCCTTTTCTGACCACTCATGCAGATTATTTAGATCCTCCTGAAGTTCTCTACCATTGTTCTCGTTTTTTACTTTCTTCACAATCTTTGCATCATCTGCAAACATATTCATGAATGAATTTACAGACTCTGGTAGGCCATTTACATATACAAGGAACAAAAGTGGCCCTAAAACTGAACCCTGTGGAACTCCACTACTAACTCTTCTCCATTCAGACACTGAGTGTCTTACTCTAACCCTCTGTTCCCTTCCTTCTAAGTAAGTTTTTATCCATTCCAAAACATTTCCACCTATTCTAGCCATTGAGTGCAGCTTCCTAATAAGTCTCCCATGTGGAACAGTGTCAAACGCTTTCTGGAAGTCTAGGAATATGCAATCTGCCCAGCCCTCTCTTTCCTGTAAGATTTGGCTTACCTCATCATAAAATTCTAATAAGTTTGTTACTGTTGATCTACCTGCTCTGAAGCCATGTTGCCTCACTGACAAAAAGTTGAAGGATTCCAAGTGAAGAGAGATATGTTTCCTTAGTAGTTTCTCCATAACTTTGCAAACTATGTTGGTCAAGGAAACTGGTCTATAGTTCAGAGCCGTATCCCTCCTTCCCTTTTTGAAGATAGGTATCACATTTGCTTGTTTCCAGCATCTTGGAATCTCCCCCGACTCCAGTGACTCCTTAAATATGATACTTAGTGCCACTGATATTGTGTTTGCGCATTTTTTAAGCACATGAGGGGATATGTCATCAGGACCTGTAGCTTTATGAACATCTAAATCCATCAGCGCTTTGCATACCTCTGTGGCTGTAAGGTTGATGTTCTCTAATACCGGCCCTTGAGCTTCTATCACTGCAATCTGAGGGGGTGGGGTATTTTCTACTGTGAATACTGACTGAAACTCCTTGTTCAATTCTTTGCAGATCTCTTCATCCATCTCAGTGATGCTTCCATCCGCTCTCTTTAGCCTTAAAACCTGTTCTTTTACCTTCAGTTTTCCTCTGATAAAGCTGTGGAAAAGCTTGGGATGTTCTTTAGCCTTCCTGGTGATGTCCCTCTCATAGTCTCTCTCTGCCTCTCTCCTTTTACCTAGGTAGTCATTTCTTGCTCTTTTGTAGGTTTGCCAGGCATTTATGTTTTTTCTCCTCCTATACCTTTTCCAGCATTTGTCTCTCCACTCCTTAGCTCTTTTACACCCATTATTGAACCATTTCTCTCTGGCATGAATTACACCTACTTTGGTGACAGGTATGCAGCAATTTACTATCTTCCCATATATCTCACAAAAGATGTCATACATTTCTTGTACTGATTTGTTGTAAAATAAGGTTCTCCAGTCAATAACTGCAAAAAGCTCATTCATTTTGATGTAATCTCCTTTCGGATAGTTCCTCCTCATGTCCTCAGTGCCTCTACTCTCAGGAAGAATATCTTCAATGATATACTCCATCAACAACACACAGTGGTCACTCTTTCCAATTGGTGGTTCATACTCAATATTTTCAATATCCAACACATTATCTGTGAACACTAGATCAAGTAGTGATGGCTCATCCCCACCCCTGGCCCTTGTTGGTTCCATTACATGTTGGTGTAGGAAATTCCCTTGTACGCAATCTAGGAATCTTGCCCCGAATGAGTCCTCACCACTGTGTGGGTCAAGATTTATCCAATCTATCTCTTTATGATTAAAGTCTCCCATAATCAAAATCCTACATTTTTTTTCCCGTGCCATGTTAACAACTGAGTTATGACTTCAATAGTACCTATATGACTTTCCTCATAAACTTCAAGCCTATTTTGGTTCCTTGGTGGGTTGTATACAACAGTTATTATAATGCTCTCTGACCCAGTATTTATGCGAGCAACAAGAAATTCCTTGAACTCACTTTCTATAGCCAAGTTTATTTCTTCAACTTGAATCCTTTCACTTATGAGCAGTGCTATCCCTCCACCAGTCCTCTCAGATCATTCAACCCTTAGTATTCTGAAGCCCTTAGGAAAAACTGTGACACTGTTTATGTCCTCACTCAACTTAGTCTCTGTAATTGCTACTATATGTGATTACCTAATTGTGATTACCTAATTGTGTTTACGGGAAAGAGCCCAAAGCTCGTATCTTCCCGTCTCCTGATCGGTTCCATTTTAGACTTAGTGATACTTATCATACCTGTCCTTAAAACTATGGATTGAGATAGCATTAACTACCTGTGTGTGTGTGTGTGTGTGTGTGTGTGTGTGTGTGTGTATATATATATATATATATATATATACATATATATATATATATATATATATATATATATATATATATATATATATATATATATATATATATATATATATATATATATGAGTAGGCACAAACTGTTAGCATACAGCACTAAATGGTAAGGAATCCCATCAATGTCATCATTTTTGCTTTCTTTTTATTTTGGCTATCATTTGCATACATTAGATATTTTGACCATTCTCATCAAATTGGATGAAGAATTTGGGATTTTCAAATAAAAATACTCCCTATTTCAGAGTCGGGAGGGGCTTCCACATGTAGGGGGAACCCATTATGGAGCCATGGTGGTGGGTGATATTAAAGCTTTAAGATTAATAGCTGTATTTAATGGCAAACAAATTTATTTTCATCCATTTTCATTGAAATACACCTCTAAATGCTCTTTTGCAGCTGCCGTAGAATGCATTGATCCAAAATATCTACAAATAAAGTCAATGATTTATCTAACTTAATCTTAAAACTGCCAAATATAATAGAGCATCATTTTAGGCTACCCAAAACTTAACACAAGGCATTAACTTTCAATATTTGCCACACTTATCCATTCATGTTGCACACTTATGGATAAGTCAAACAGCCATATATAATATAGCATCATTTTAGGCTACCCAAAAATGCACGCAAGGAATAAGCTTTCAATATTTGCCACGCTTCTCCAGTCTTGCTGTACACATTTGGACAAGTCACATGGAGCACCAAAATTATCTTTTTCCACTATTAAAAACAATCAGCAAGTTTTGCAACCATATTCATCACACTTGTTTTAGGGACTGAGATTGCAACAAAAAAATAATCCTTGTCTGCCATATTTGTATACTATATACACAAACCGGGACAAAATATGATCGCTCAAGTTTCTCTGTTATTCAGAAAACTTAATTGAAAGTTCCAGTAGCAAGAATTACTGGGGGTGCTACTACAGAAAAGAACATTCTTAGCTATTGTGTAAATCGAAGCAATCGCATAAAAAGAAAATTTATACATAAACTTAATAAATTCCTAAACAGTGAAAACAATATTTTTGTCTTACTAATAGCCTAAATTGTTACAGTTTAAGCTTGATCTATTAATTTATTTTCATTCTTCTTGTCTTACATTGTGCGAAAAGATTAATAATTTTTTTCTTAATATCTGGAGGACTGTTGAGCAATTTTTCCTCCATTGAAAGCATTGCAAGTGCATTTAGTCTTCCAGGGTTCATAATGTTCCTTAGGAAAGTTTTTATTATTTTTAGTGTTGAAAAGCAGCGTTCTGACTAATGTAGTCTTTGGAATTATCAAGAGGATTCTTATCAGTTTGGGAATTCCTCTAGGAACATCATCTAGATTATTTTCCAAGTTAAATTTAAGCAGCTCAATTAATTTGCAATATTAATGCATATCGGATCTACAATATAATACTTTTAGTTCAGTTTCAAGCTTTTCTTTGTTAATTATGGGATATGCTTCAGTGGTCAGTTATATCTCATCTGTGGGCAGTTCATTCTTAAAACTAGTGAACCCTTTCTTGTTGAACAATTTAACTGCTATAAGTGTTTAGTGGAAGAATATATGTACATTATATCAATGCATATACAGTCACATACATCCTTAGCTTCTGCCATGAGTGTCTTTGAAGGATTCTCACAGTACTTCGAGTTCTTCATTTCTAAAATGGCAGTTTTGAAATCTCTTATATATGCCCTAACTATAAACACACTAATTTTTCGAGATTGCACTTGGTTGTAAATAATTTTAACATGAGGCATAATCTGAAGAAAGAGATCGAAACAAAACATGAAATTATCATCATTCAGGAATTTTAAAATTCCTGTTGCTTCTGCAATGGCTTGATATGCATTTGATGTTGACTGAATTCCAGTGAGGCAGCTTTTTAAAGGTTGCAAATTTTCATGAACTCTGTTTATGGTCCATATGTTAAAGTTCCACCTTGTAGAGGATGGACTTGGAATGCTGACGTCCATATGCTTCTTGAGAATGGATACACGTTATGGTGATCTTGAGAAGATTGTTGAAATAGCCAAAATTTTTGTGAAAAATTGTCTTGCGCTCCGTGTAATACTTGTTACATTTCTCATTACCAAATTAAGTTGATGTGTATTACAGTGCATGAAATGTGCATTACTATAAACAGTTTTTATATTTGACTGAATCTTAAAAATTGTCTTTCATGACATTTGCACCATAAAATGTCTAAGGTATCAGTTTTTGTCCATTTCCTTGAAGGATTATGTCTAATTGTTCTTGAATACGTTTTAATATGCCATCTGCAGAGTGATTTTCTGGAATAAAAAATCTCCAAAAATGTTCAAATATTTCTCCATTCAGCACGTACTGTAGAACAATGACAATTTGAGTGTGTACCAAAACATCTGTTGCGTCATCAGCCATGACAGCTACAAAGGAAACTTCTCTAATTGCTGTCCTTATGTCTTCATGGTATAATTAGCAAACAGTCAAGTATCTCATTCTGAATGGTCTTAGAAACATCTTTGAAGACTACTGGTGTCTAATGATTTTTCAAATCTGGATCTAATATAGATGCAAAATTTATTACTCCTCTAAGTACCCCCTGGATTTTCTGAATCATCTATTACATCAAGTCCACGTAAGGGAGTTTCAAAGTTTTCACAAAAGAAACTGCGGTCTATTGTTTTGGATAAAATTTTGCGGTTCTTCTTTACCTTTATGTTACGCTTATTGATTTAAAGTCTAAATACCTCACCAAGTTCTCCTTAATAGTCACGTGTCCTAAAAATGACAGTGAAATCACATTTTCTACGTTCTTCTTTGACTTCTCATGTTTTCAGTTTTTATTTTCATTTTGTTTATATTTCAAAAACCGTCTTTTGTCCACGTTACATCTCCAAACAGCAAAGAGGAGAAGCAAAATAATCAGTGGGGGCTCGTGTATAGGCACTTTGGAACTGCAGCACCTCCTATTTTCACTCGATATTATTGATAATATTCAATAAAATGAGTCTTTTTTCCTTTAATTATTTCTTTATGCCTGTAAATTATATAATTCTTAATCTTAATGTCAGTAGCCATCCCATAGGGCATGAAAATATTACAAAAATCCTTGTATGGAACTGTACGCTTCACAGTTCCAACAATGGGGTGTTTGGTTGTTGTGATTACCTAATTGTGATTACCTAATTGTGTTTACGGGAAAGAGCCCAAAGCTCGTATCTTCCCGTCTCCTGATCGGTTCCATTTTTAGACTTAGTGATATTTATCATACCTGTCCTTAAAACTAGTGCCTTCGCCCAAGTCCGAGATAAGAAGCTGCGTGCTAGGTAGAGAGAGCACTGTCGCTCATGCAGTGCTGACCCTGTTGTACAAGTGTAAGATAGTGTTTCTTTTTTACTCAGCGAGTGTTGTGCTTAAAAACCGTGTAACATATTCTTGAATGTGATCAAGCGTAGGAATAAATGGTTATCATGCTTCCAACAATTCTTTTTAATTCATAACTTTTTTTATTAGTTTATTTAGCAGAAAGTTTTAAATAATTTAACCAAGAAATAAGTTCTGTGACTGTAAGCAACCTTCAATAAATTAAGTTTTCACAGTAATCTCTCCATAAGAGAGATACAGTTAAGAAAATAAGCTGTTCAACACCTGATATTCAAATGTCTCAGCCAGGAAAAAGCTTTAATTCTGACTGGTATCAACAGAAAAGTTGGTTTGCGGCTGTGAAGTAAAAAATGCATCGTTTTCAGTGGTGGCTCATATCTAAAATTAGTGGGGGTGCTGCTACAGAAAAATTTTAGCCATTGTTTGAATTGTTAAAAAAATAAACAAACATAAAAAGAAAATTTAAACATAAAGTTGATAAAATCCTTAATAATAAAAAAAGTAATTTTACTTATTATTACCCTACATTGTTACAGTTCGAGCTTTAGCCATTCACTTAAAAATGACATCCATTCTTCTTGTCTTACTTTGCCAAAAAGAATACTAATTTTCTTCATGATCTCTAGAGGACTGTTAAGCAAATTTTTCTCTGTTGCAAGCACTTTAAGTGCAATTAGTATTTCAGAGTTCATAGTGCTCCTTATAAAAGTTTTTATTCTTTTCAGTGTTGAAAAACAGCATTCTGGCTCTAATGTAGTCTTGGGAATTAACAAGAGGATTTTTATCAGTTTTGGAATTTCACTAAGAACATCATCTAGATTATTTTCCAAGTTATATTTAAGCAGCTCAATTAATTTACAATATTAATGCATATCGGATCCACAATAGAGTACTTTTAGTTCAGTTTCAAGCTTTTCTTTGTCAATTATGGGATATGTCTCAGTGGTCAGTGCTATCTCATCTGTAGGCAGTTCGTTTTTAAAACTAGTGACACTTTTCTTGTTGAACAATTTAGCAGCTACTAAGTGTTTAGTGAAGAATATATGTCCATTATATCATCACATATACAGTCACACAATTCCTTAGCTTCTGCCATGAGTGTCTTTGAAGGATTCTCGCAGTACTTTAAGTTTCTTATTTCTAAAATAACAGTTTTGAAATCTGTCATATATTCATTGACTTTAAACATAATGTGACAGAATGTTTTGCTCAAAGTCACCAGAGGCTGTAATAGATGCTTTGTTAGTTAAAATAGTAACTTTATAACTGTCTTTTCTTCTCTTACTAAAATAATTCTCACTCCTTGCATTTTGCAAATTATGATTATTTGTAATTAATATTTCAGCTTATAGCTGATTTTAAATATATCTTGTTTAATATTCTTGTATGTATAGAAAGCACGATCCCAATAAAATATCTCCCTACTATTTCTCTGTTCACTGCTTTTCTCTCGTGTAGTGATGACGTAGAAATGACGTAATTATGACGTATCTACAGCTCCTACTGACAATTTTATTGATATTATAAAAATTGCTCCTGTTGATAATTTTGTCATTAATTTGGCCCTGCTGATATTTCATTAGCCTGTCTAGATACATTTCAGTATTTTCTTTATTATTTGAATAGTTAAATTTTTGTTTGCTGCAATGCAAAGAACGTTCTTGAGATTGTTCGCCAGTAACCTATTTGCACCTAAATACTGTGTCTCTCTTGAATTTCTGCTGTAATTGCCTGCCAGAGATCACCACTACAGTAGCCCTCAAATATTATATGACCAGTTACTGCTCTGAATATATATCCTATATGTAATAACTCTCTTTCACCATCAAAACAGGAATTCATTGAAATGCTTAATGTAATTAATAATCCTCAGCTGAACACTTATGTTTTCCACTATCTTTACAGTTTTGCACAACCTCACTTGCGGGCCAAAATAGGAAAGCCCATTCGCCCTCAAGAGCGAATACCACCTTCAATCAACAAATCTTACCCCACCTGCGGGCCAGAAAGGGAAGGTCCACTCACTCTCAAGGGAGAACATCAACGAACAAACAAAGGGGGCCGAATGATGACGTCACATAGAGAGAAGCTTGATCACTCTCAATTGGTGGTCAAACATCCTAGAGGCAAGATCTGGCCTCAGCAGTCCCGCTTACTTCAAACCTTTTTAATGTAGCGTCTTCATAGGAATTCATCAGGCACAAACAAGGTGAGAGATGGTGCATGGTAAAGCTCATTGGTCAAGCAAATTGGGATTTTGAGAAACTGGTTAAATTCGTTACTGGTTAAATTCTAAGAAATTTTTCTTAGTTCCATTCCAAAGAAAACGAAGTTTTGTAGATTATCTAACTAGAATCTAATTTGCCAATTTTAATTCCTTGACCTGGAAATTACTGCCGATATACATTGACAAGAAACTTATTTCACTGAGGTGCCAAAGTAAAATTTCGTCCTCAGAAGATTGCTCATACTTCTTCTTCTTCTTCTTCTTCTTCTTCTTCTTCTTCTTCTTCTTCTTCTTCTTCTTCTTCTTCTTCTTCTTCGTCTACATCTTTTCCCACTTTTATGTGGGGTCGATGTTTCTGGCCAGTTTTCTTCATTTGTTTCTGCCCAACAAACCTTTAGACCTCAGGTCATCATTGATGCAATCCATCCACCTACACTTTGGTCTCTCTCTCCTTCTCCTATCCTGTATATCCATTTCCATCACCCTCCTCCCAACATACTGTTCATCCTTCCTAACGACATGACCATACCACCTTAGTCTACTTTCTTGTATCTTATACTTCTCTAACTTTTGAGATATCGCTAATTACCTCGTTTCTGATCTTATCGCTTCTTGTCACTCCACACATCCATCTCAACATTCTCATCTTTGCCACATCCAGTTTTTTCTATTGTGTCTTCTTTATTGCCCATGTCTCTGCTCCATACATCATCGCAGGTCTCACAACTGTCTTATGCACTTTACCCCTCAACTTAATCCCTATTCTCCTGTCGCGCAGCACCCCAGACACTTTCTTCCAGTTCTTCCATCCTGCTTGTATTCAGTGGGTTATTTCTGACTCTAGGTCACCATCCTCTATTACTGTTGATCCCAAATACTTAAATTTTTCAACTCTTTTCAACACCTTACCCTGCAAATTAACCTCCTCATCCTCATCATCTCTCAACCTCAAGTACTCTGTCTTCTTCCTGCTGATTTTCAGTCCTCTATCCTCAATCACTCTTCTCCATTCCTCAAGCTTTTCCTCCACTACCTCTCGTCTGTTGCTACACAGTACAATGTCATCTGCAAAGAGCATACACCATGGAGACTGATCTCTAATACCCTGGGTTACTACATCCGAGACCAGGTCAAATAGATATGGACTCAAAGCAGACCCTTGATGCAGACCAACATTTACTGAGAGACTTTTCGTCAAGCCAACACTGCTCTTAACATTTGCCTCTGCCTTGTCATAAATATCTTGGATGATTCTTACATATTTCTCAGGGACTTCCCTTTTCTCTAATACACCTCCACTCCTCTTGATGTGGTACTCGATCATATGCCTTTTCCAGGTCAATAAAGACCATATGCTGTCCTTCCTGTTTCTCCCTATGCTTTTCCATAATTTGTCTCAAGGCAAATATGGCATCCACTGTCCCTCTTCCAGGCATGAAGCCAAACTGTTCATCCCCAAGTCGTTACCTCTCTGAGTCTCCTCTCCATGATCTTCAGATTACGAGAATAATCACCTCAGCAGATTGCTCATTATCAAGCAAAAATTAATCCCTTCTCGTACCGACTTCCAATTTCCTTTTACCCCATTTTATCATCGTAAATAAAGTGCTTTATGTAAATACTCGTAAATAAAAAAAAATTGCCATAAATTGCAAATAATTAATAATTCATCTATAGTGTTTTATGCTATAAATGGTAAATAATTGATAAGTAATTTAGCCCTGATGGTATTGCAAATGTGTCTTGTTAACCACAATTTAATGAATACATATTGCATTATCTTGCTGATTCTTCATTTATTGGGAATAAAATTTTTGAATTATTAGTTGCAAATACTTCAAAAGGTGATTTTGCCCGTTTTGTACTGCAAATATTTTTTTTTTCTTTTTGCTAACCAAGATTTAATGCATACATATTTATTTTGTAGATTCTTCTGTATCTTATATAAGGTGTTTTGCCATATAAATTGCAAATAATTAATAAGTAATTTTGCCCTACTGGCATTGCATTCGCTTATGGTTACCCACAATTTAAGGAATACATACTGTATTTTTCTCGCTTATTCTTCATTTATTGTGAATAAATTGTTTTATGCTAATGCTAGCAAATAATTAATGGTTTTGTATGCTCTTACGATAGCAAAAATATATATTGGAAACTCATTATTTGTGTGCTCGTGACTTCAGTTTTCCCTTTATTAACGGTATGTCGTTTTTGTTTCTGCAATTGCAATGCTCTCTATTCTACTTTGCCTGTGTGACAGAGGTGATTGTCGAGTTGAGGCCAAAGTCTTGGCATCCGTCTGTGGTGCCGGTAATCAAAATCATGCTCACCAGCTCCGGGATTTAAGGCACCATTCCATAAATTTAAATTTTAAATTTGTTCCAGCTTTCCAAAATTTAATCTAACTTTTTTAATGTGTTATTGCATTTCCAATTTTAACAGAAAGTTGATTTCTGTGTTTCATTTAACCGAGTAGTGGTAAAAGGGTCTGTCCTGTCAGTTTGTGAGCTCTTAACCGAGTTCAGTACTTTAAGTCTCCTTAGTAAAACAGAAAGTTAACAACAACCTCCCCACAATAAAATTAGCGCCCAAACAGGGACACAGACAGACTATTTTTTTTTTTTTTTTTTTTTTTTTTACATTGCACATGAAACCCGATTACCATTGGCTCGGAATATTGAAATAAATGAATCTTAGGCTGTGCACAAAAGTTTTATCGCTTGAGACGTTGCGAATTAGACTTTTTTTTCAAAATTAATTACAGTATTTAATATTTTCCTTGTTTACTATGTGGTAAATAAAATTTCACGAAATCTGCATGAGATTACGTGGTAACAGAATTAAGAAATTTTGCATGACGAGAACATTTGTTATATAAGATTTCATTCATTGGCGTGATAAGACTGAGTTTTAAAGCATTAGTGTATTATATATCCGTTAAAGGGTGATATTTGTTAGGAATTGTTTATATTTCTTTGAGATTTAGGAGTTGGGAGTAAGCATATTAAGTACATTGCTTATAATTGAGTTATATTCAAGCACTGACTGCTCATAGATTGGGAACAAAAACTTTGGCATCGTTTGTTGAGCCTTGGCTAAGCCCTTCATGTGTCTGAGCTATCACTCTAAAATAAATTTTCTTATTATTAGTAGACAAATATGCAATTTGGCTGCCTTGTAAGTCGTTAACTTATCTTTTGTGCTTTTTGTATAGGATCTGTGCCCTTTTGGCAACACTCCAGAATTTAACTCACAACATTTTACTTATAGGTACTGCCATATATGCCCTCATGCACTGGCACGACCTCTATGCTTTACTTATTTGTATTATCTTGCACCGGTTGCTTGTCCGTAAAATTCATTGTTGCTCATTCCCTTAATTTGCTCCATAGCTGTTAAGCAGGAACAACTGCCATTCTGTATTACCAGCATTTCATTCACTGCTTTGAAACATTTTGCTGCTGTTGCATTTGATAGTATTTTGAGTCACTTTCATAGTGAGGTTTTGGGATCACGGTTACGCATAAGCTTGAACTGTGGTGTTGAATTTTTTTCTTTTCTTGGTGTTGTGTGGTTCTTCCAATTTTTTTTTTTACTATTGTAGAATTTTGTTTTTTTGTGGTTAATTTGCTTTGGCACTTCATCATTGACTGTTCAGGAAACCACCATGGCTACAGGGCAGTCACAGGAAACCACCATGGCTACAAGGCAGTCACATGAAACCTCCCAAGTAGCAGGCCATGATTTTCACCGGAAAGGAGATCGCAGGAACGGGAAGCACAAGGGCACTTCTCAGAACATCCAGCTCATCCTCCTCACACTCCTAAGTCTTATTACAACCATGCACCCACACTCAAGAAGGACGACTCAGTAAGTTCAGAGGCAAGGCCAAATACCCTGCCCAACCTTACCAGGGTTTTCAACCGAAATCTAAGAGCCACCACACTCCCTCTCACAGCGGCAGCCAGCATAACCGTCTAGCCACTCACTCGGCCCCATACATTAGAAATAATGCCAGGAAGGGCAACTGAGGATAACGCCAAGTAACCACCATGCAAATTTGCCAAAGTGCAATTCACCGAACATGATGATCTCAAGATGGTTCCAGCGTGCCTAGGAACCATAAATGGTGTGGAAGATAAGATAGCCCTCGACATGAGGACAGTTTTCAGTGGAACATCCCTTGGGCAAATACACAACAAGCCATTTCAGCAGCAACTACTGGCTCTGACACCAGGAATTTGGGCAATTCTCTGACTTACTCCATTGACTCAGCCCCAGATAGTACCCGTAATATGGAACACGGAGAGTTTTCTCCTACTTTACCATATGATGTACCTCTAGATCCACTGAAGTCACTTCCAGACTTCGCTAAACTGCAACAGGACTGCCCCAGCCTCAAACCCTGGATGCAACTGGCCACCAAGGGACGAGCCTTTGCGGTGAGAAGAGGAGGCCAGATCACTTACGCCCTTAAAGATGGAGTCCTTCGTAGGCATGTGACCATAGATGGCCATACCTTTAAGCACTTGGTGGTGCCTGCTTCGTTGTGCCACCAGGCTATGTATGTAGCACACAAATTACCTCTGGGCGGACACAGAGGCTAAGCAAAAACTGGGCATGTCCTGCAGATGGCTTTTGCATGGCTAAACATGTACGCCGAGGTAGACAGATATTTGGGCTCCTGCCCCGTCTGTCAATCCACCTATATGGCACCGGTACCAAAAGTCCCCATGAACATAACTATGCTCTCAATAGAGCCATTTTCCAAGGTCGCTATTTTCATATTAGGTCCTATTAACCCTGCTTCATCCACAGGGAAACAGTTCATCCTGGTATACGTTGACCTGGCAACAAGGCACCCAGATACAGTGCCGCTATCTTCCATCACGACCGAAGCAGTCGATCATTCCCTATTCGAAATCTTCTCCAGGGTCAGTTTCCCTGAGCAGGTCACTTCTGAAAATGGAAGTCAGTTTACAAGTAGGCACTTTGAGGTTTTCTGTATCCTCTTACAAATGAAGCACATTCGTATGAGAGTCTATCATGCCTAATTAAATGGACCATTTGAATGCTATAACAGGACCTTGAAGCAAGTTCTGAGCAAACTAGTGATAGATATACCCAGGGTGTAGTCTCTGTGGCAAAATGGTAGCGTCTGCGACTCTAAGGCGGCAGGTCGGGGGTTCGCGCCCCGTCATGGACTGAGGTTAGTAAGGGCATACACTCAGGGTAATGATTACATCTGCCAAAATAAGTCCTTCGTAAGAAGGGAACCGTAGTAGAAAAGGGAGTTCGTGACGTAAAACCGAATCCATCCATCCAATCCAGTGATAGATATACCCAGGTAGTGGAACAAATACGTCCCCGCTGCACTCATCTCCTTCAGAGACATGCCCCATGACACCACTGGATACTCGCCTTTCGAGGACCATTGGAATTCTTGGCAGAATGTTGGGAATCACCTACCATCAAGGATGATGATAGGGACATCCATGAGCATATTTTGAAGTTTTTGTCCCATCTCAAAAAGGCCTGGAAAGCTGCACAATTAGCCATTAACTGTCACCAGCAGACTGCCAAGTTCCTCTTTGACAAGCGTACCCGCATTCGTGATCTGACACCCGGAGATCGAGCTCTGTTACTTCTTCCAACAGATACTAGCAAGCTAATGCTACGCTGGAAAGGACCATACATTGTGATACACAATATGACCTCTGACAATTACGTGTTAAATGTAGATGCCATAACCGGAAATACCACATTAACCAGCTGAAGCTGCATCGTGAGGACCCAGAGGCCCACAGAAATCCTGCGTTGGCATTCTAAGCAACCCCTATAGGTGCCCTCAGCAGCAACAATACCTTCGAGGCTCCAACAACACAGGTACTCCATTATAGCCACAACTTACCTCCTATATTGGAGTACTCCTCCCTTGCTGTGAAGACAGACTTACGGGACTGGAATTTTTTGGAAGAAGTCCTTCTGGTTGCAGCTACCGCCCTCGCAATTGAAGACGTAACCTTAACTTTTGATGATGGAAAGGACCCTACCATTCCCACACATTGAAAGGAAAGTGTGAGTAATTGCATTATTAACTCCAGACTGCGACCAAGTCAACGGGAGCAGCTGAACAAACTATTAGGGGACTACAAAAACGTCTTCAACGACCTCCTAGGCACTACGCTACCCTTGAGCATAATGTCAGATTGACTGATCAAGAGCCATTTCGGCATTCTTATGGTCTTCCCCACCTGCTGTCTGCACAGCCAAAGGAAGATCTTGATACTTAGGTCAGCCTCAGAATAGTTGAAAAGAGCATTTTGCCTTGGTGTTTGTTATTATTGGCAGTACATAAGCGACAGGGCAATCACCAATTTTACCTCGACTGTCGTAAGCTTAACTCCCATACCATCTTAGATGGAGAGCCCATTGTCGATGCTGAGCATATTTTTTTTTTACTCTCCTTAGCCCGATACCTGTCCAAATTGGATATGGCCAGTGGATTTTGGCAAGTCCCGCTGAGTAAAACTACAAAACCTCTAATCACCTTTTCCACAAGATACGGTCTCTACCAGTTCAGGGTCATGCTTTTTGGTATGGTGAATGCCCCTGGCTGCTTCAGCCAACTCATGAGGACAGCATTGCAGGACCTCGACAATGTTTCATGCTTTATAGACGACATCATTGTACATTCTCAGGATTGGTCACCGAACCTCTCAACTTTTCACAGAGTTTTAGATTGTTTGAAACAGTATGGACTTTCATTTAAAGCCATCCAAATGCGAGATTGGTTTCACACAATTGCAGTATCTCAGCCACTTGGTCGAAGAAGGAGTTATGTCCCCTTTACAGGACAAGGTGCAAGCTATTAAGGATATGGAGAAACCTGCTACTGTCACTCAATTGAGATCATTCCTGGGTAGTGTCTGCTACTATCAAGGGTTCATTCAAAACTTTAATACTTTCGATACAACTTTGCAGCAAATAACATCCTCAATGCGAGGTAAAATGTCCCCTGTCCATTGAACAGACGAGATGGACATAGCATGTTTCAAGCTCCAAGAAGCATTGGCAGGTGAGCCAGTATTACAACTGGTAAGCCCCGATATTCCCTCTATCTTGTGGACCATTGCCTCAGACGAAGGCCTGGGTGCCGTGCTCTTGCAAGCCCAGTTGGACAACTCAGCAGAAGTAGTTCCAGTACAATATGCTAGCCCCAGGCTTCGCCCTGCAGAGTAGAATTACTCCACTGTGGAGAAAAAAGCTCTGGTCGCATAGTGGGCCATAAAGAATTTTTAAATCCATCTGTATTGCCGATATTTTACACTGAGACCCGACCACCATTCTCTCCTATATTTACATACGGCAGACAAGCTGAATCCTCGGCTGAAAATGTGGTTACTTTACCTGAATCTTTTCAAATTCATTCCCCAACATGTTGATGGAAAGGACAATGACCTCGCTGATCTACTAAGTCGACGGTCATGCCATCAATTGAGGAAGCTGGTGCTGTTAGCCTCAGTTTAACTAGTCTAAAAAGATTACTTCTCTGATATATTGTTTATTTTCATGTTTATATCTTATATTTTTATTTGCACTTGTTTATTTTAGCTTATATACATATTTCAGTTTGATCATGCGTATGTAAAATGGGTTTTACTTAGTTTTCTTTAGTACAGCGTGTTTATACACCCTTATGAACTGCATCCATGTATATTAACGCTATTCCTTATGGAAAAAGAAGATGAATATTTCTTTGATTGAAGTTTTATATTTCAATTTGTGGAACTCTGAAAGCCAGAACTTGGCGGAAACTTTTAGTTTAGTGTAGAATAGTTGAAGCTGTTTAAAATCCAGTCTCCACTGATAATGACGACTTGGTTCAAAATTTTCCTTTTACATATAATGTACTTTTTCTTATTATTTTATTGCCTTATTGCATATGAAGAATTATTAAACCTAAATATTGATATTTTAATTTTCTTGAAATTTTAATTTGATCACATTCCCTTTATGTTTTGCATGTTATTTAATGTTTTTTTAATAAGAATTGTTTGCTTTACTGATAGTATGATATGTTCCAGTGGCGGATCCCATTTTTCTTTTTCATTTGGTATTTGTTCTTTTCCCCTGAAAGGATCGCTCATCCTCCATAATAACAATGAAGTCACTATAACTTCCCCTGTTCTTTTTTGGCCTTCTGTAGTAGAATTTTGTTATTTCAATATTTTCCAGAAAGGACTTTTGTGACAGAGTGTTTTGCTCAAAGTCAAAAGTAGTTAATTTAGTAACTTTTAACTGTCTTTTCTTTTCTTGCTAAAATCATTTTCACTCCTTACATTTTGCAGATTATGATTATTTGCAATTTATATTTCAGCTTATAGCTAATTTTAAATATATCTTGTTCAATATTCTTGTACATGTAAAAAGCATGATCCCAGTATATAAATCTCGCTCCTTTTTCTCTGTTCTCCGCTTTTCTCTTGTGTAGTGATGATGTAGTAATGACGTAATGATGACTTATCTTGTAAATACGTTGTTTATACAATTTTCTTATGATAAAATAGCTCTTGCTGATAAATTTTGCTATATTACAAAAATTGCTCTGGCTGATAATTTTGTTATAAATTTGACCCTGCTGATATGTCATTTGTCTGCCTAGATGCACTTCAGTAGCTTTTTTATATATTTGAATGGTTAAAATTCCGTCTCCTGCAACGCAAAGAACATTCTGCATATTTTTCGTCAGTAACCTATTTTGCACATAATATTTCTCGTTTTTTTTTTATTTGCTTCCACTTGTTGCGTATTTCTGTTTTCTGATCGTTCATTTTCTCCATGAACGAGGTCATAATCCTAGCGAGTCCATTATATGCCTCTTCTTCACAATTTTCTTATGATAAAATAGCTCTTGCTAATAAAGGTTTTATATTATAAAAAATTGGCTTTCTGATAATTTTGTTATAAATTCGACCCTGCTGATATGTCATAAGCCTGTCTAGATACATTCCAGTAGCTTCTTAATTATTTGAATAGATAAGTTCCGTCTCCTACAATACAAAGAACGTTCTAGAGATTGTTTGCCAGTAACCTATTTTGCCCATAATAATTTTCGTTTTTCATTTATGTACTTCCGCTTATTGCACCTAAAATACTGTCTCTCCCTTGAATCTCTGCCAGAATTGCCAGCCAGGGACCACCACTACAGTAGCCCTTGAATATTATATGACCAGTTACTGCTCTGAATATAAATCCTAAAGGGGCCCCGAATGATGACGTCACATAGAGAGAAGCTTGATCGCTCTCAATTGGCGGCCAAACATCCTAGAGGCAAGATCTGGCCTCAGCAGTCCCGCTTACTTCAAACCTTTTTTATGTTACGTCTTCACAGGAATTCATCTGGCATAAAGAAGGTGAGAGATAGTGTATGGTAAAGCTCGTTGGTCAAGCAAATTGGGAATTTGAGAAATTGGTTAAATTCGTCACTGGTCAAATCCTAAGTAATTTTTCTCAGTTCCATTCCATACAAAACGAAGTTTTGTAAATTATCTATCCAGAATCTCATTTGTCAATATACATTGACAAGAAATTTATTTCACAGAGGGTGCCAAAGTAAAATCTCGTCCTCAGAAAATTGCTCATTATCACGTAAAAATCTATCCCTTCTACTAACGAATTCCAATTTCATTTTACCCCATTCTTTCATCATAAATAAAGTGTTTTATGTAAATACTCGTAAATAACGTGGTTTTTTTTCGCTATACATTGCAAATCATTAATAATTTAACTAAAGTGTTTTACACTATAAACTGCAAATAATTAAGATGTAATTATGCCCTGTAATTATCTTGTTAACCACAATTTAATGAATACATACGGTATTTATATCTCTGACACTTCATTTATTGGGAGTAGAGTGTTTTAAGTTATAAATTGCATATTCTTCAAAAGGTGGTTTTGCCCTTTTTGCATTGTAAATATTTTTTTTTTGCTAACCAAAATTGAATGAATACATATTTATTTTGTAGATTCTTCCTGTATCGTAAGTAAAGTGTTTTACCATATAATTTGCAAATTATTAATGAGCAACGTTGCCCGATTGGCATTGCAAACGTTTATGGTTACCCAGAATTTAAGGAATACATACTGTATTTGCCCTCTTATTCTTTCATTTATAAAGAATAAATTGTTTTCCTCTAATGCCGGCAAATAATTTGTATGCTCTAGCAGTAGCAAAAATATTTCTGGTTAGTTGTGAAATACCAATATATTTTCACCCAATAGAATAATATTGGAAACTCATTATTTGTGTGCTCATGCCTTCAGTTTTCCCATTATTAAGGGTGTGTCATTTTTGTTTCTGCAATTGCAGTGTCCTCTATTCTACTCTGCCTGTGCGACAAAGGCGATCGCCGAGTTGAGGCCAAAGTCTTGGCATCCGTCTGTGGTGCCGTAAATCAAAATCGTGCTCACCACTTCAGGGATTCAAGGCAGCATTCCATAAACTTAAATTTAAACTTTACTCCTGCTTTCCAAAATTAAATTTAATTTATTTTCAATGTGTCATTGCATTATCAAAATTAAAAGAAAGTTGAGTTCTGAGTTTCATTTAACAGAGTAGTGGTAGGAGGGTCTGTCCTGTCTGTTTGTGAGCTCTTAACCGAGTTCAGTACTTTGAGTCTCCTTAGTAAACCAGAAACTTAACAACAAACTTCCAACACACACACACTAATTTCTCGAGATTTCACCTGGTTGTAAATTACTTTAACATGAGATATAATCTGGTGAAAAAGATCGAAACAAAACATGAAATAATCATCATTCAGGAATTTTGAAGTTTCTGTTGCTTCTGCAATGGCTTCATATACATTTGATGTTGACTGAATTCCAATGAGGCAGCTTTTTAAAGGTTGCAAATTTTCATGAACTCTGTTTATGGTCCATATGTTAAAGTTCCACCTTGTAGAGGATGGACTTGGAATGCTGACTTCCATATGCCTCTTGAGGATGCATACGCATTGTAGTGATCTTGAGAAGAATGTTGGAATAGCCAAAATGTTAGAGAAAAACATTCTTGCACTCTGTGTAATACTTGTTGCATTTCTCATTCTTAAATTAAGTTGATGTGAATTACAGTGAATGAAATGTGCATTACTATAAACTTCTTTTATTTTTACTTGAATATGCTTTTTTGCCTTTCATGGCATTTGCACCATCAAATGTCTGAGCTATCAGTTTTTGTCCATCTTCAGTGTGATTTTCTTGAATAAAGAATCCCAAATATTGCTCAAATATTTCTCCATTCACCACGTACCATAGAACAATGACCATTTGGGTGTGTACCAAAACATCTGTTGTGTCATCAGCCATAATAGCTACAAAGGAAACTTCTCTGATTGCTGACCTAACGTCCTCATGGTATAATTAGCAAACAGTCAAGTATCTCATTCTGAATGGTCTTAGAAACATCTTTGAAGAGCGTACTGGTGTCTAATGATTCTTCAAATCTAGACCTAATTTAGATGAAAAATTTATTACTCCATTAAATACCCCTGGATTTTCTGAATCATCTATTTTATCATGTCCACGTAAGGGAATTTCAAAGTTTCCACAAAAGAAAATACAGTCTATTATTTTCAATAAAATTTCACGGTTCTTTTTAACCTTTATGCTGTGCTCATTGATTTAAAGTCTGTCCACATTGCATCACCTCCAAACAGCAAACAGGGGAAGCAAAACAATCAATGGGGGCTCATGAACTGGCATTACAGAACTGCAACACCCCCGACTTTCACTCGATATTATTGATAACATTCAATATATTAAGTATTTTTTTAATTCTTTCTTTATGCCTGAACATTATAAAAATCCTCAGGCTTATCGTCAGTAGCCATCCTGTAGTTCATGAAAATATTACAAAACTCTTTGTCTGGAACTGTGCACTTCACAGTTCCAAAGACGCATTGTTTGGCTGCTGTGAACATGTGCACATGTCCGAAATAAGAAGCTGCACGCTATGTAGAGAGAGCACTTTCGCTCACACAGTGCTGACCCTGTTGTTAAAGTGTAAGGTAGTGTTTCTTTTTGACTCAGCGTGTGCTGTGCTCAAAAACCGTGTACCATATTCTTGAATGTGATAAAGTGTAGAATTAGATTAGATGATTATCATGCTTCCAGCTATTATTTTTAATTCATAGTTTTTTTTTTTGTTCTTTTATTTAACAGAAAATTTAAATAATTTAACCATGGCCACATTGTATCCCCAAAAAATAAGTTCTGTGACTGTAAATGACCTTCAATAACTTAAGTTTTTACTGTTGTCTCTCCATAAGAAAGTTACAGTTAAGAAAAGAGGTTTTTCAACACCTGATATTCAAATATCTCAGCCAGGAATATGCAACAACAATAAGTATATTCATAGCTTCAGTTCTGAATGGTACCAACAGTAAAGTTGGTTTGCGGATGTGAAGTAAAAAATGCATTGTTTTCAGTGGCGACACGTAGCTAAAATTAATGGGGGTGCTGCTAGAGAAAATTTGTAGCCATTGTTTGAATATTGTGAAAACCGAAACAAACATTTTAACAAAAAAATTATTTGCAAACTTGATAAACTCTTAAACAAAAAAAAAGTATTTTTTGCTTACTAATAGCCTAAACTGTTACAGTTCAAACTTGATCCATTCATTTAAAATCGAAATCCATTCTTCTTGTTTTATTTTGCGCAAAAAGATAATAATTTTCTTCTTGATCTCTGGAGGACTGATGAGCAATTTTTTCCCCATTGAAAGAATTCTGGCTCCAATGCAATCTTGGAAATTGTCAGGGGGATTTTTATCACTTTCGGAAATCACTAAAAACATCATCTAGATTATTTTCTAAGATAAATATAGCAGCTCATTTAAATTACAATATTAAGGTATATCGGATCTACAGTAGAATATTATTTGTTCAGTTTCAAGCTTTTCCTTGTCAATTATGGGATATACTTCAGTGGTCAGTGCTATCTAATCTGTAGGCAGTTCATTCTTAAAACTAGTGAACCCTTTCTTGTTGAACACTTTAGCAGCTACTAAGTGTTTAGCGGAAGAATATCTGTCCATTATATCGACACATATACAGTCACACACTTCCTTAGCTTCTGCCATGAGTATTTCTGAAGGATTCCCACAGTTCTTTGAGTTTCATATTTCTAGACTAGCAGTTTTGAAATCTGTAATATATTCATTGACTTTAAACACCCTAATTACTCGACATGAGCAATTTTTTCCCCATTGAAAGAATTCTGGCTCCAATGCAATCTTGGAAATTGTCAGAAGGATTTTTATCACTTTCGGAATTTCACTAAAAACATCATCTACATTACTTTCTAAGATAAATATAGCAGCTCATTTAAATTACAATATTAAGGTATATCGGATCTACAGTAGAATATTATTTGTTCAGTTTCAAGCTTTTCCTTGTCAATTATGGGATATACTTCAGTGGTCAGTGCTATCTAATCTGTAGGCAGTTCATTCTTAAAACTAGTGAACCCTTTCTTGTTGAACACTTTAGCAGCTACTAAGTGTTTAGCGGAAGAATATCTGTCCATTATATCGACACATATACAGTCACACACTTCCTTAGCTTCTGTCATGAGTATTTCTGAAGGTTTCCCACAGTTCTTTGAGTTTCATATTTCTAGACTAGCAGTTTTGAAATCTGTAATATATTCATTGACTTTAAACACCCTAATTACTCGACATTGCAATTGGTTGTAAAGTACTTCAGCATGAGACATAATCCGATGAAACACCTCTAACCAAAACATGAAAGTATCATCATTCAGATATTTTTAAATTCATGTTACTTCTGCAATGGTTTGATATGCATATGATGCTGACTGAGATTCAGTAAAGCAGCTCTTTAAAGGTTGCAATTTTCACGAACTCTGTTTATGGTCCCTATATTAAAGTTCCACCTTGTAGAGGATGGACACGGAATGTTGACGTCCATATGCTTCTTGCGAATGGATACATGAGAAGAATGTTGGAATAGCCAAGATGTTAGAGAAAAGTATTCTTGCATTCCATGTAATACTTGATGCATTTCTCATTATTAAATTAAGGTGATTTGCTTCACAGTGAATAAAATGTGTATTACTATAAACTGTTTTTATATTTGCCTAAGCTTCTGCTTTATTGCCTTCTCATGATATTTGAACCATCAAATGTCTGAGCTATCAGCTTTTGTCCCTTTTCTCGAAGAATTATGTCTAATTGTTCTAGAATACATTTTGATATACTATCTGCAGTGTGATTTTCTGGAATAAAGAATTCCAAAAAATGCTCAAATATATCTCTAATCAGCACATGCCATAGAACAATGACCATATGAGTGTGTTCCGAAACTTCTGTTGTGTCATTAGCCATTACAGCTACAAAGGAAGCTTCTCTAATTTCTGTCCTTATCTCCTCATAGTATATTTGTAGCAGGCAGTCAAGTATCTCATTCTGGATGGTCTTAGAAACATTTCTGAAGACCGTACTGGTTTCTAAGTGATTCTTCAAATCCGGATGTAATTTAGATGCAAAATGTATTAATCCTCTAAGTACCCCCAGGATTTTCTGAATCGTATTTTTCATCATGTCCACGTAAGGGAGTTGCAAAGATTCCACAAAAGAATATACAGTCTATTATTTTAAATAAAATTTCACGGTTCTTTTTAACCTTTGTGCTATACTCATCGATTGAATATCTGTGTCTCACTAATTTCTCCTTAATATTAACGCTTCTTAAAAGTGACAGTGAAACCACTTTTCTAATGTGCTTCTTTGGCTTCTCATGTTTTTCATTTTTTTTTCATTTTGTTTATATTTTTAAAGCCATCTTTTGTCTACGCTACATCGCCTCCAAATAGGCAAACATGGGAAGCAAGAAAATGCATTTTTTACTTCCCACCCACAAGGCCAACTTCTCCGTTAGTACCATTCAGAATTAAAACTATGAATGTACTTCTTGTTGTTGCTTAATCCCGGCTGAGATATTTGAATATAAGATGTTCAACAGCTTATTTTCTTAACTGTAACTTTCTCATGAAGAGACAACTGCGAAAACTTGGGCTGTTGAAGTTCACCAACAGACACAGAAGATAGTTCTTAGAGATGCAATGTGGCCATGGTTAAATTATTTAATCTTCTCTAATATAAAAGAACTGAAAAAAAGTGTGAATTAATTAGAAGAGCTGGAAACATGATAATCATCTATTTTTACACTTTATCATATTTAAGAATATTTTTCCCGGTTTTTAAGCACAGCACATGCTGAGTCAAAAGGAAACACTACCTTACACTTGCACAACAGGGTCAGCAATGCATGAGCGACAATGCCAGCTCTACTTAGTGTGCACCTTATTATCTTTGGACATGTGCGCATGCACATAACAACCAAACACCGCGTCTTTGGAACTGTGAAGTGCACGGTTCCATACAGAGGTTTTTTTTAATGTTTTTCATGAACTAGGGGATTGCTACTGACATTAAACTTAAGGATTATATAATGTACAAGTATAAAGAGAAAAATAAAGAAAATATACTCATTACATTGAATGTTATAGATAATATCGAGTGAAAATAAGGGGTGCTGCAGTTCCGCAGTACCTATACACTAGTTGCCACTGGATAGTTCTACCAATGAAGCCTCGTTTTGGCAGCTTTAGTGCAAACAGCATATCAACCATTTTTTTCTTTTAATAAATCAGAGAAACTTCTCAGTTGTGGAACAGACATTTACATATTTCATTAACAGTATGGTCAAGATTAGTTCCAAATAAATATTTATAAATGTTAATTATATTAGAATCTTCTAAGTTTTATAGTCCTATTAGAATTTTAAAAATGGAATCACTCCATATTTGGAAACAATATTGTTACATAAAATTACATTTACAAAAACCATTCATATTTCGTGATGATTGATTTCAAGAATAACTTAAAAAATTAAAAATAAAAGAAAGTAGAAACAATACTTAAAATTACTATATGGAGAGTGCTCAAATAAATATTTCTCTCCCAGTGCTATGCATCTTCGCTTTTGTTATAATATATGGAGCCGTTACAAAGACATTCTATAAAGTTATAGGCTGGTAAGTTGTCTGTTAAAAAATGTATGATTCCTTGAGTTAATAAAGAAATATTAATATTACTGTGATCGTCTTCTGCGCCACATATAATTCGATAGAACACGTTATGGTGGCAGCTAATTCTTACCCAGGAGGTAGAGGATAGCCGATAGAACATGTGTGAGGCAAGTGGACCTGAAATTGATGTCTGGTTGGATCATAAATAAGCGGAAATATTTGGTGGTGATGTTGATGACCGGCAGTAAGTTGGCGGGAAAAAGAATATGGAAGGCCTAGCCTATGAATGAGCCACAGTTCTTACAGGTTGGTCACAAGATTTTGATCTACAGTCAACATGAGTTACTGTTTCACTCTTTGGAGCTGAATCTGACCGCCTAAGTTGCGGATTCTAAAATTTAGCCTAACAGTGACAGACTGGACTAACAGTGTACTATAGAAGTTTCCCAAAATATAGCCTAACGGTACAACCATGTTTGGGTTTAAAATGGCCAAATATAGCTCTGTACCCCTCCCATCCCTTAACTGGGAAACTGGTGACCATATGGCGGCTTTTGAAGAATGGCATGATATTTTGTATAGCTATTTCGTAATTAATAATGTTAGTGAGGAAAAGAAGTATCATTACATTCTCTTGTCAGCTGGTCACAAAGGTCATAAACTTTGGAAAACTTGGATGTTGTCAAATGATGAAAAAAAAAACAACAGTAGTGTTTGATAAATTTAAGGCACGTATGATTGGCACTGTGAATAAATTGGTTATGAGGCTTGAACTTTCAATACTTGTGCAGAAAGAAGGCGAGTTCGTCGTCGATTTTGTGTGCAGGCTGAAAGCAAAAGCTAATATATGCAAATTTTCATATAGGACAGTGAAAAATGAGTAAGTTACTTTTCTGTTGATAAAAGGTATAATATGGACAGAAGAAAAAAAAAACTTTATTAAAAAAGGAAATGAGCTTAAGTTGGATGAGGCCATAAAATCTGTACAAAGTATTCAAGCTACTATGCAAAGTACAAATAGCTTCACTCAAAGTTATGTTACATCAGTTAGTGATATGATAGCAGAATAATACCATTCTTGCCAGTTTTGTGGTACAAGCCATCCTCCAAAACAGTGTCCTGCATATGGAAAAATGAGTACGAATTGTCACCACAGAAATCATTTTGCAAAAGTATGTAAATCTAAAAAATCTGTAATGCTTTAAAATTCTAATTTGAGTGGTAAATCAACAAAGAAAAATCAGGATGAAAAAGGCTATGTAAAAAACATCACAATGAAAAAAGTGTTGTGTAATTTGAATTAAATTGAGTTAAATTCCTCTTACCTTGATATTATTTGCTATGTGGAATAACGTCAATGATGAGTCAGTATGAGCTGCAAGCAATAACGAATACCGAAAGACAGCACGAACCAAAAAAACAAAAATATCAAGCCGGCCAGTAAACAGAGCATAATCCTCACCAAAAACACAACCACTCTGCCAATGACTCGATCTCCAATGCCCCCGCCACTCACTCACTGAACCCAGCATCAACAACTCTCAGCTATACGTAAACTACCACAAACTACTAAACTACTAAACTATACGCCCCACTTATCTCGAGATCATACAATTCACCAAGTTGTGTAGAAGTACTAACAAAATTGTTTAAAAATAATAGAAAATCCACAATCACCAAAGACCAAGACAATCTATGTCTGATACTAAATAAATGAAAAGAAAAAAGAAAAATTAACGTATGCAAACTTACAAGAGAATGATCTCACTCAGATATATAGTCATCCAACCAGGCAGGTCGTAGTCTTCTTCACCTGGGACGTGTATCTGTTAAAATATGCACATCATCAGATGTACTATCTCATCCACTTTGCTGCCGGTCTTCATTTGGTATCTTAACCCCATCCTCCTCATCTGATTCCTCAGATGAAGACTGAGGAATAATTACTTTCCTAACATCGAGTAAGTGACGTGGCATGCCGTCTACAGACACATTGTATTTAGACCAGATACCTGTAATGTAGCCTTTCTTTCATTTAGTTGTACATTGTGTATTTGGCTGTTTCACCCAGACTTCCTCACCTATTCTCACCGAAGAAGACTTGTCTTTATCAATCTCTGACTTAATCATTAGATACCTCCATTCATATTTAAATATAAGATGCAGTGGCACCGACTTTCATCCTGACCTGATCAAAGAGTCATACTATACCAGAACACTGCTTCTGTTGGTGATATGTGCCCGCTCTCAGCAATAGCTTCCACCATACAGTGATGTCTCTCCACTATACCATTGCCCCAAGGCAGGTATGCAGCTCTAAAGATTCCTTCATTATTACATCTCTCCAGCACTTGCCCTAGTAATGATGAACGAAATGCTGTACAGTTATCCATTAGAATCTCATTAACCGGGCCTCTCTCAAAGAAAATTTCTTCCAACAACGATGAAGTTTCTCTGGCATATTCAATTTTTAGTTCCTTCCAGACTACAAAGCGACTAGGACCAAAATCCACGACTGATAAATAAGGCACCTGTCTATAATGAGCGACAATTCCTAAGCGTTTTCAATCTTCTACCACACTAATCTCTCCTGCATGATGGATGGCTGAGGCTTGATCACTAGATTGACACTGTTGACAGCTCTGCACCACCTTTCTGACTGCTTCTTTGGCAATAGTAGGATCTACCTTTTGGGTCATATGTAGCGTCCTCTCCACGCCCATATGATGCATGTTGTGCATTTGCCTCAAATCAACATTTGCACAAACAAAACAAACCTCCTCCTCACTTTCAGGATCCTTTGCCTTCAACCAGCTTTTCCCAGCATGTGTCAGCACATCAGTCTTATTTTTTTTATGATGAAATGAGGAGCACCTTCACCACTAGCTCAAATTCAGTTATCAGATCCCTCAAGATTCCCAAACGGTGTTTTACCACAATCTCAGAAGCTCCCTTAGTGTGCACCTCTTTCCTATGTTATAACAGTATTCACCGATTCATGCACTGTTACTAAATCAGTTCTCAACTTTATTTTCTTCAATTCCCATTGCAATGCTAGATTAATACCTTTCAATACCGCCTCAAGTTCAGCCATGTTTATGTGATTATAATTGTCCTTCTTTCTGAGCCAAGCAGCATCTTCAACGATCTGATCATTAATTTCTAAGAGCATACCAACAGCTAAACTGCTAGCATCACACCATATCATACCATGTTCGGTTTTAGGAACATGCCAACCACCTTTAACCTGATCATCTAATTTCACTTTCTCAATCACCTCTCTGATCATAGCACTGTAGTACTGCCAACTGGATCATCCTAACTTGATCCCTCAGTACTCCTCTTAATGAAACGACAGGCAACCCTTAACCAACCAGCAACGGGATAATGGCTAACTAACTTACTACATACAGAGAACAGTCCTCTTCTTGTCAAATCATCTGAAACCTCTGGAACTTTCTTCCCTCATCAGAACACCAATTTACCATTAACACAAAACAGCTTAAGTCCTAAAGCTGCACCATTCTCCAGTGATTCAGGGGTTTTGCTAACAGTCCATACTCAATCAGATGCCTAATGACCTCGTTAGCAGACAGCTCAGATTCATCAACAAGAATGTCATCAACATAGGAGCTCGTATTTTTTCAGCCTCATCTTTTTTCTTTAGAACAAACTTTAAGATTTTTTACATTATGCGCAGTGCTCAATTCAGCCCAGAACCCAATCGTGTTAAACAATAGGTCTTATCATTATACTTTACCAACTGATATGGCCACAATTTCTTACTTACTTTAGCTTGTGGATATGCAGATTTGATCTTAATGGTATCTTAGCCTATCGATAACCTACTTTCGTCTAGCCTACCGGGTACCACACTAGCTATCACAGTGCCTAACCTAACCTATAGTAGCCTATGAGTATTTCTCGTTCCTAATTACTTTCTTGTTCATTAACTAGGCTACATCTAGCGTAAATATTTGATATTGTGCTAGGCAATCCTACCTAACCAAATTGGTGTATTTTAAATTTATATTATTTTGGAGTATTTTTAATTTTGATCCTAATGTAGAGAATTTTGAGTCTTGTTGTAGTCGAGCTGATTTATATTTTACTGCTAATGATGAAAATGGTGAAAAGGTTATCCCTGACTTCTTAACTTTGGTTGGCCCTAAAGTTTACGGGTTAGCTAAGAATTTAATTTCTCTGGAGGTCCCTACTAGTTGTACTTATAGGGTTAAAACAGCGCTCAAAACTCACTTGAAGCCTAAAGTAATTTTGATTTATGAACGTTTCAAATTCTATTCTAGATCACAGAAATCTAGTGTATCAGTATCTGATTTTGTTGCTGTGTTAAAGGAGTTGGCTCGTACTTGTGATTTTGGTACTACTTTAAATGATATGTTAATGGATAGATTTGTCACGGGACTGTCCAATGATAAAACTCTGCAGATCTTGCTAGCTGACTCTGACCTTACTTTTGTAAGAGCTATGGAAATTTCTACAGCTCACGAGGGGGCACAGAGAGATGTGCAAGCTATGAGTAGTAGTACTGCCGTATATAAGATACACACTAAGTCTCAAATGTCTCGTAACTATAAGGGTAATTCTTCATGTAAAGGTAAACTTAAGCATTCTGAAACCATCAAATCTCAGACTGCTGCTAAGCCTTATGTACCTAATTCCCCTTGCAGCAGTTGTGACAAGCTACATTGGAAGAATGACTGTCTTTTTAAGAATGCCGTTTGCCATTCGTTCAAGTGTAAGGGACATATCAACTCTGTGTGTTGTGGTTCCAAGTCAGGTAACTCAAGATCCACTGTGAATATCAATTTTTCTAATGTAGGTGTTACTTCTACTCCTAATTCAAGCTATGAACATGTGTTCAACATAAAGAATCATGTACCTAGTAAATCTATTGTGGTTGAAGTATGTCTAAATGACGAGGAAGTACCAATGGAACTAGACACTTGTACCGGAGCTACTATTATCCCTAAGGATCAGTATGAGAGAATTTGGCCTGAAATTGCTAAAAGACCTGTGCTAGGTCATTCTATTGTGAATCTAGATGTCTATGGTGGTTCTCCACTCACTGTGATTGGTGAAAGTTCAGTCACTGCTAAACTTGAAAATTGCTTGCACTCTCGTGAGGTTGGATTGGTTGTAGTTAAAGAATCTTGACCGTGTCGTCTTGGTAGAGATTTAAGCTTTGAGTTAAAGGTTATCAGTAGTGACACCCTAAATTTTGTTGCTGCAAGGGCAGATAAGATGAATTTCCCCAGTTGTTTTCTGAAGGTCTTGGTTGCTACCAAGGTACATCTTTTTCTATTGTAGCAGATCCTTCAGCTCATATTAAGTTTTGCAAAGCTAGTACAGTACCTTATACCCTCAGAAAAAAAGTTAATAAGGAGCTTAGCCGTCTACAGGAAGAGGGTATCATTTCTCCAATTTCTAATAGTCCTTGGACCGCACCTGTTGTTCCAGCGCAAAGGGGTGACTTTAGTATTAGACTCTGTGGGGATTACAAGCTCACAGTCAATAGAGCAGTTAGTATAGACACATATCCTATGCCTTCTATACATGATTTATTCAGCAACCTAGCTGGTGGAGTTGTATTTTCTAAACTTGACATGAGTCAAGCATATGCTCAACTATGCGTAGATGACCAGTCTACACAGTATATCGTCATCAACATTCATCGTGGATTATTTCAATATAATCATTAAAGTTTTGGTATTTCTTCTGCACCCGTCATAATTCAACATGCGATGGAGGAGTTGTTGTGGAGCATCGAAGGTGTCAGTCTGTACTTAGATGACATACTAATTAAAGGCTCAGCAATAGAAGAGCATGACAGAACCTTAAGACTTGTACTCTCAAAGCTTCAATCAGCTGCCTAATGATGAAACTAGACAAGTGTCATATTGGAGTTCTTAGTGTAACCTATCTTAGATATAAACTTGACAAATAAGGTATCCAGCCTACCAAAGACAAAGTAAAAGCTATTTCTGAAGCTCCAGCTCCTCCAAATACTACACAGCTGAGAGCCTACCTAGGCTTAATCAATTTCTATAGAAGTTTCTTGCCTTAAGCGGCTACTTTGCTAGAATCTTTGAATAGGTTGTTAAAGGCTAACACTCCCTGGGATGGGGTGCTGAGCCTCACCATGATTTACAAAGCCTCCATCTCCCTCGGGCTAAAGATAAACGTCCTCAAAAGCAAGGCGCTCCCCATCCATTCACTAGACTGGTCATAGGCAAAGAAACTGTGGACTGGGTTACCAAGCACCTATACCTGGTTGTATACATCAATAGCCGACTAACCTTCGGACCCGAGATACAACACTTGCGTGACAAATGTAAACAGTGCCAAGCCGTCCTTCAACAGATGTCAGGCCTTTTTGATGGCTTATCCTTCAGTCTCCTTAGAACCTGCTATGTGCAAGCCATACAAAGCCTCGTAGACTATGCATATCTCACCCTCTGGCTACTGAAAGACCAACAATGGGAAAAGATAGAGGTAATACAAAATAATGTCATGTGGACCATGCTAGGAGATCCAATGTGGACCAAGAGAGAAAACCTTCGGCTGGAAACCAACCCCATGACACTTGACCCTAAATCTCTTCAAAGATTAACCCTCTCAGTGGCAAAATCCACCATGGCTCAACGTCCCTGCGTCACTGGCTTCAACTTACGGCTAGCCCTCAATCACCACCCGAACCTTCCTGCAAGAACCTGGGCAGCCAAGGTCTATGCTGCCCTGCAAGGAAGACATCCTAGCCAAGATCAAGGACACTCCTCTCCCTAACTACCGATGCCCTCCTCCATGGGATGACCAGCCGCTCGACATAAAAATTGAGCTGCCAGACAACCCCAAAAGATCAGTTATCTCACTTGTCCTTAAAAACACATACAAGGACAAAATTCAGAGCTGGAGCAGGAGAAACTCCCAAATCATCTACACTGACAGCTCAGTCATTCAAGAAACTGGAGCCTCAGCGGATGCCTTCACCACCAAAGACCACATCCAATCCTAGAGGCTGTCGAACACCTGTTCCTCACTCTAAACTGAGCTGGTTGCCATAGCCAATGCCCTCAGTTTCTTCTCCCAGCAAGGAACTGACCAGGCTCTCATTCTCTCCAACTCTAAAGGCACCCTACAGGCCATCAAGAAGCTACTCCTCAAATATAATGTGTTAACTATTACCAGCATTCTTCAACTTTACCACAGGGCAGTCAGCATAGGAAAAGCCATCACTCTTACTTGGATTCCCAGCCATGTCAGCTTCAAGGGAAATGAAGAAGCTGACCAGATGCCAAACAAGCTTCTCTCCGAGCAGAGATTCAAATATCCCGGCCTCCTGGGACTCTCCAGATCAAATCCAAAGCTTACAGGTCATCCTAAACCTATTACTAACCGGACACAACTTGTGCATTTACACTGGTTCCCCCTCCATCTGGTGGTACAAAGCCACCACCAATCTCCAGCACAGCAGCATGCCCAAGAGCCACCTCAGAAGCACAGCAGTCAAATTGCACTGTCTGAGACTTGGTTATAAGTGCATCTGACAAATAGTGGGAGATGTCGTTAGGGAGTGCACCTTCTGTCAGAAAGCTTCGCCACATCCACTGCTCCACTACATCCACGAATGTGAAGTCTTTTCTGAAATTTGGCAGAAGACTAGTGCCCCGGTAACTCCTAGCATGGATCTCAACGCCCTTTATGTTGCTATCTCCAAAATCAGAATAGCAACAATGAACTTCATGGATAGCCTACTGAATATCATCAGTCAGTGCTCTCCTCCTAGATAACCGGGTAACAACTCGTGCTCTTTGTCAAGACATGAGCTCATGAGGTTGAACACCTGTTCCTCAGCCTCGGCAGCATGAACCCAACACACGCTGGTGTGGTTCCAAAAGGAAGCCTTTTCCTTGCTTGTCATCAGCAAGACCCCTTCTTTATATTAATTTTTCTCTTTTGTATTTTGTTCATCCATTAATTTTTCATATTTTATTTATTCGTAATTTTCTTTTTGTCTAGTTTCTCTTATCCTTCCTTCCTGGTGGTCCTCTAGGGGTTAAAAGTGTGCACACGGTGCCATCACCTCTCCCTTCTTCACCCCTATCCTCTCTCGACTTTCCCCTTCCTCTCTACAAGGCACCTCAAAAATTAAAGGAGGCTATTAATTCTGAACAAAACACCTCTGCTCCCTCTTATCTTTACAGATATATTCCAGATGCAGACAATCCCACCTGTGGGCCCACCAAGTCCAGGCCGCCCTCAGGGGTGGATATCGATGAAACAAACTTCGCAAGAATTCATCCAGCACAAACAAGGTGAGAGATAGTGTGTGGTAAAGCTAGTTGGTCAAGTAAATTGGGAATTTGAGAAATTGATTAAATTTGATATTGGTCAAATCCTATTCTAGTCAAATCCTAAAATTTTTCTCTCAGATCCCATTCTCATACAAAACGAGCTTTTGTAGATTATTTAACTGGAATCTCATTTGCCAAATTTAATTCCTTGGCCTGGAAATTACCACAGATATACATTGATAAGAAATTTCTTTCAATGAGGGTTCCAAAGTAAAATTTCATCATAAGAAGATTGCTCATTATCACATAAAAATCGATCTCTCCTCCTAGCTAATTCTAATTTCATTTCACCTCTTTCTAGCATTGTAAATAAAGTGTTTTACTTAAATACTCGTAAATAACGTGGTTTTTTTTCTTTTTTGCTATAAATTGCTAATGATTAATAATTCAACTAAAGTGTTTTTGCTATAAACTGCAAATGATTAATAACTAATTATGCACTGTCGGCATTGCAAATGTTTCTTGTTAATTTAAATTTAATGAATACATACTGTGAATATCTTGGTGATTCTTCATATATTGGGAATAAAGTGTTTTGAGTTAAAAGTGGCAAATACTTCAAAAGGTGGTTTTGCCCTTTTAGCACTGCAAATATTTCTTGCTAACCAAAATTGAATGAAAACATATTTATCTTGTAGATCTTCCCTTTATTGTAAAGAGTGCTTTAACATATAAATTGCAAATAATTAATAAGTTACTTTGCCTAATTGGCATTGCAATCTTTTATGGTTAACCACAATTTAAGGAATACTTACTGTACTGTATTTGTCTCACTTATTCTTCATTTATTGTGAATAAATTGCTTTACGCTAATGCTGGTAAATAATTAATAGTTTTGCATGCTCTTATGGTAGCGAAAATATTTCCGGTTAGCTATGACTAATCAATATATTTTCATCCAGTAGAATAATATTGGAAACATCATTTGTGTGCTTGTGCCTTCAGTTTTTCCATTATTAATGGTTTGTCATTTCTGTTTCTGCAATTGCAGTGTCCTCTATTCTACTCTGCCAGTGTGACAAAGGTGATCGTCGAGTTGAGGCCAAAGTCTTGTCATCCGTCTGTGGTGCCAGGAATTGAAATCGTGCTCACCACCTCTGGAATTTGAGGCAGCATTCCATAAATTTAATTTTAGATTTGTTCCAGCTTTCCAAAATTTAATTAATTTCTTTTATTTATGTGTCACTGCACTTCCAAAATTAAAAGAAAGTTGAATTCTGAGTTTCATTTAACCGAGTAGTGGTAGTACGAGTGTGGTGTGCAAGAAGAGTAATATCTGTCCTGTCTGTTTTTGAGCTCTTAACCGAGTTCAGTATTTTGAGTCCCCTTAGTAGAACAGAAACTTAACAACAACATCTCCACACTGGTGAGAGTGTTTTTGCTAAAGTCCACGAGCATCAGCAAGCTCAAAAGCATTTATTCTCTAAGGAACCTAGGAAAGTCCAACTCTCTCCAGATTTGGAACTATGCTAAGCGAGGTCCTAAGTGGACTCCATCTGTTGTCCCCTCTCCTATAGATGTTCTTTACCCTCGGGTGTAATTAATAGGCACCAGGACCAGATTATTCCAAGGAATCAGCTTCCACCTGAAACTAATGCTGAAGTTATTGTTCCTACAATTCTCCATTCTCCTAAGACTCCAACTATTGGTGTTGACATTCCTGCAGGTGCATCTGTGACTGCCCTTGAAAGCCTGGGTAATAATCCTGTAGAAGCAATGCTCCAGTGGCAAGGCAGTCCAAGTAGGTCTTTCCATGTTAGGAAACCAGTGGACAGGTTACAGCTCTAATTCTATTTCTAAACTGGGGAGGAAGGGGAGGGAATTTGTATCTTAAGGGTGAAGGGGTGCAGTATAGTCTAAATATAAATTGTAACTAAACTATTTCTATTGACGTCCGAATGAAATCCCACATGTAAAAAGAAGAAGAGTAAGAACCAGTGCATGAGCAACCGCTCTCCAGTTCCCCCACGCGCTTTAACCAGCATAAGACATAAGAGTGCCTGTGTCTCGCTCTATCCTCTATTCCTCCTAATATCACCATGTATAACCTCTCTTCCACATATTTCCTAATCTCACTCTTACATCCGTCTATGTAGATCCCATCGTAAGTCGCTTAACTAACCTTTACCCTGAGTAACTACTGAAATAGTGATGCAAACAAATGGCCAACCTCTGATAAGCACCAGTAAGCATATATCCTATTTAGTATTTTGGCTACTTACTATTATATCATTTGTATTACTATTATATTAGGTTTCATACCTTAAGCTAAAGGACACAATAGACTGTATCAAATGCCTTCTGAAAAATTAGGAATATGCAATCCAAGTAGCCCTGTCTTTCCTGTAGGATCTGGCTTACCTCATCGTAAAATTCTTATAAGAGTGTTACTGTTAATCTGCCTTCTCTGAAGCTATGTTGTCTCACTGACAAAAAGTTGAAGCACTCAAAGTGAAGAGAGATTTGTTTTATTAGTTGTGTGTGATTACCTAATTGTGCTTATGGGAAAGAATCCTGTGCTTTTAACTCCCAGTCTCCTACTCAGCTCCATTTTTGTACTTAGTGATACTATTCATATGCAGGCACGGCCACTATACTCTACTGGTTTGTATTCTCTTGCACTGGGTGCTTGTCCGTAAAACTCGTTGTTACTCATTCCTTTCACTTACACAATAACTTCAGGTACTGCCACATATTGCTGTTCAGCAGATGCAACTGCCATCATGTACTGCCAGTGTTTCATGCACTGTTTTGCATCATTTTACTGCTGTTGCATTTGATTGTATTTCGAGTCACTTTCATAGTGAGGTTTTGGGATCTCCGTTGCGTTTAAGATTGAACTGTGGCATTCATTTTTTTCTCTCTTTGGTATTGTGTGGTTCTTTCAAATTTATTTTTACTATTGTAGAATTTTTTTTGTGTTTGGATTGTTTCTTTTGTCCTTGGCTGGTTGATTTCTTTGGCACTTTATAGTTGACTGTTCTGGAACTCGCCATAGAAACCAGGCAGTCACAGGAAACCATCGAAACATTTGATGAGGAGAGTTACCTGGACAAGATGATTGCTATGGATAAGAAACACGGCTCTTCCCAAGGACCGATACTCCTCGAGTGGGATTATAGCAAGGTAGCTAAACGCCGAGACGAGCTTGAAGAGAAAGTGAATCAGAAGGCCCAACACGACCACGACCAGGTGAAAGCACAGGCTCAACTTGACCATGACCAGGCACAGGTGCAACAAGGAGATGAGTTTGCTCTCGCTTGGCTTCGAGCAGGAACCCCGGACAGTGGTGCTTCACTCGCTCGATACCTATATCCAGTCTTTTGAGAGACTTGCCACTGCTAATGATGGTACTGAGGCCGAGAAGGCTCGTTGGCTGCTCTGGTCAATGGACTTGACCACGAGCAACTGAGGGACTACAAGAAAGTTAAATGCACACTCCTTGACCTTCAGTTCTTTTCGATAGCTGAGTGTCGTGCTAGGTTTGTCTCTGCTTTCCCATTGAAGGAGGAGAACTGGAGTGTCTAACCCACTTATCTCCAATCACCAGTATGGCTTCCGCAAGGCAAGATCCACTGGTGATCTCCTGTCCTATCTTACTCATGCATGGTCATCTTCTCTGAGGAACTAAGGGGAATCCTTTGTCGTCGCCCTTGATATCTCTAAGGCTTTTGACAGAGTCTGGCACAAGGCTCTGTTGACCAAACTCCCTCAATATGGTTTTACCCCTTCTTTCTGTTCTCTGATATCCAGTTTTCTTACTGACCTTTATATATCTGTAGTTGTTGATGGCGCAGCATCTAGCCCTTTCTCTGTTACCAGTGGTGTTCCACAGGGCTCTGTTCTTCCACCTACTCTCTTCCTTCTCTTCATCAATGGTCTTTTACAATCCTCATCTTCCTCTCTTCTTCATGCCTTTGCTGATGATTCTACTCTTCACTTTTCCTCTACCTTTTCTTCACAACCTTCATCTGTTACTCGTAATCAAGCTCTTATCACTCTTTCTTCTACTCTTAACTCCAATTTGCAGAGAGTATCTGAGTGGGGCACTTTAGTTAAATTCAATGCCTCCAAGGCACAGTTTCTGTCTATCTCTCTAACTTCTTCTCCTCCTGATAACCCTATTATCATCAAAACTAATGAAATTTACCCTCTTAACTCTATCAACATATTAGGAATCCATATAGCCTCTAACTTGTCTTGGAGGAATCATATAATCCAAATTTCTAAATCTTCATCCAAAAAAAATTTGAGGTTTTGTTACGTTTCCGTCATTACTTTTCCTCTTTGCAGTTACTTGATATTTACAGATGTGTTATCCGTCCCTGCTTAGAATACTGCTCACACATCTAGGGTGCTTCTTCTTTTACTTATCTTCTTGATAGGGTTGAATCTAAGGCAGTCAGGCTCATTAATGATCCTTCTCTTACTTCTAATCTGGATTCTCTCTCTCTCTCTTTGTTGTAAGGTATCTTCCCTTTCACTTTCCTATTACTACTACTTCCATCGCTGCTCTGATGAGTTGGCGAGTTGCATCCCTCCCCCACTGCTGAGGCCGCGTAACACTTGCCAAGAGGCCTCATCTCACAGGTACTGTGTGGAGATTTGTAGCTCGCGGATTGGTCAGTGCAGTGACTGCTTCTTCCCATCTACCTCCATACTCTGCAACTCTCTTCCTCCTTCTTTCTTTCATAATTCTCATGACCTTTCATCCTTCAAAAAGTAGATCTATAGTCATCTCAGAGCCTAGTCCTCCATATCTCTGGGTCCTCTGCACTTTGACTGTTTTTTCTGTCTGTCGTTTTCCTTTGTGTGACATTACCTCATCTCTGCCTATTCCTTAACCTTTTTTTTTCCTTCATCTTGGTATTTTCTCGTGCCCGGGCATTTATTGATGAGGGCAGTTTCTGCCTGTCCCGGTGTCACTCATATAAAAAAATAAAAATACAAGGCTCGCCTCTTTGATGATTGGTTGTGAGTTGCAAAGTGTCCACTAGAGAAGATGCATCCATTCTTGATGTTTGATTCAATTGCCAGTGACCCTACAGATGTTCTTGCATAAATAAGAACCCAGATTAAGAATGAGCTCAACCACAAGAAAAGTTTAGCCACTGTGGACGGGTACCTCCAGGACAACCAGCCTGTAGTACGTCTCTGTGACCTTATGAGGGCAAGAATGGCTGATGCCAAGGCTCGTCTTCAGAGAGTTATCTCCCCCACAGCAGGCCATGATTCTCACTGGAAAGGAGATCGCAGAACTGGGAAGCACAAGTGCACTTCTCAGAGCTTCAATTGTCCAGCTCATCCTCCTCACACTGCTAAGCCTTATTATGGCCTGGCAACCACACTTAAAAAGGGTGACTCAGTAAGGCCTAAGCCTCAACAGTTTAGAGGCAAGGGCAATTACCCTTCTCCACCATCCCAGGGATTTCAGCAGAACTCTACGAGCCACAACACTCCCTCTCAAAGCAGCGTCTGGCATAACCATCTGGCCACTCACTCGGCCCATGTAATAGAAAAAAGGCCAGAGAGGGCCACCATGGAAAACGGCGAGGACCCACCGCACGGTGTGGTCAATGTGCAGTTCATCAAATGGCTTGACCCCCAGACAATCCCAACTCATCCAGGAACTGTAAATAGTGTAGAAGATGATATAAACCTTGACACAGGGGCCAGTGGCACATTTGTTGTCCAGAAATTTGCCAGGGATGAAGATTACACAGACCAGGTCATCCATTTGCATATTGCCAATGGAAATCCTCAGATGCAACTCCGCTATATCATTTGACCTGGATTGCAAGCACTACAAGGGAAGGGACCATGCTGTGGCATTGTTAATGCCCAGGCACCCTGTCTTGCTTGGTCAAGCACTGAATCTAGCTCTTATCCTCCATGCTGACCTCTACCATGAGGACAATGGACAGTAGAACATCCTTCGGGCAAAGTCACAACAAGCCAATTCAGCAGCAACTACTAGTTTTGACACCAGGAGTTTGGACAATTCTCCGACTGACTCCGTTGAGTCTGCCGCAGTTAATACCCGTAATGTTGAACGTGGAAAGTTTCCCCCTCCTTTACCAGATGATGCACCTCTAGAACCAATGAACTTTTGTCCAGACTTTGCCAAACTGGAGCAGGACTGCCCCAGCCTCAAGCACTGAATGCAACAGGCCACCGAGTGAAGAACTTTTATGGTAAGAGGAAAAGGGCAGATCACTTACACCCTTGAAGATGGAGTACTTCACAGGCATGTGACTAAAGACGGCCACACCTTTAAACAGTTGGTGGTGTGTGACAGAGTGTTTCGCTCAAAGTCACCAGAGGCTGTTAGATGCCTTATTAATTAATTTAGTAACTTAACTGTCATTTTTCTAACAAAAAGAAATAATTCCCACTTCTTGACTTTGGCAGATTATGATTATTTGCAATTTATATTTTAGCTTATAGCTAATTTTAAATATATCTTATTTACTCTTCTTGTACGTGTAGAAGCAGAGTCCCGATATAAAGGCTCCTCCTACTTTTTCACCTCTTCACTGAACTCACCAGATACACTCGCACAGTCCAGTTTCAGCTCCAGTAGCGGTTGAACCTCTCCTCTCTCACTCTGCCAGCAGCCAATAGCAGAAGCCGACTCCACACAGCAGCTTAAGCCGACTCCTCCCAGCAAATTAACTCCCAACAACAATCTGGCTCCAGCTCCAGTAGTGATAGGACCTGCATAAGTATCTCTGTCCTCTTTTCCTCCTCTCTCACGAGAGCCAGAAAAAGAAGCAAAGACTGCTTTTGTTTTGTTTTGTATTCCCGTTTTTTGTTTTAGTGAAAACAAGTGACTGTGTGTGTGATATACCCCAAATAATTTTGCCTGCTCTTCTCTCTCTTTTATAAGAGTCAGGAAGAAAAGGAAAATAGAAAGTGTTCAGGTTTCTAATTTGTTTTTATATCTATTGTGATAGGTAGTTGAAGCCTCTTCCTACCAGTGAAGTGAACTTCGCCTCCTCCACTCCATCCCTGTCTAAGGTGGAAGTTTCTACAAGGAAATATAACCTAAGTATATCTGTTTTCTTTTCTTCCTCTCTCACGAGAGCCAAAGAGAGAAACAGAAAGATTGCCTTGTTTTGTTGTTTTTTTGTGCTTTTGTGTTCTTTGGTTTAACTGAACACACATTATTGTGTTTTAGTGAAAACAAGTGACTGTTTGTGTGATATACTACAAGTAATTTTGCTTGCTCTTCTCTCTCTTTTATAAGAGTTGGGAAGAAAAGGGAAATAGAAAGTGTTCAGGCTTCTAATTGTTTTTATATCTTTTGTGATAGGTAGTTGAAGCCTCTTCCTACCAGTGAAGTGAACTTCGCCTCCTCCACTCCATTCCTGACCTGAGGGGGAAGTTTTCACAAGGAAATATAACCTAAGTATATCTGTTTTCTTTTCTTCCTCTCTCACGAGAACCAAAGAGAGAAACAGTAAGATTGCCTTGCTTTGTTGTTTTTTTTTTGTGCTTTTGTGTTCTTTTGTTTAATTGAACACACATTATTGTGTTCTGAGCAAAATCTTTGTTTTCACTTTCCTCTCCCACGAGAGTTGGGAAGAAAGATAGAAGACTGTTTAAGTGATTAAGTGTTGTAGTGTTGCAATTAAGTGAAGTGATCCAGCCATAAGGCCCCTATATTGTATTAAAATTGACAAACAGTGCAAGTAACATATACCTAGTGAAATCTGTGATATCCATGACTAGTTGCTAGTCATGGCCTCAGCCGCTTCTCCTGCTTCCCCCCCAGAGGGGGGAATGGAACTCGACCCCCCTCAAGAGGGGTGGACGGTTGTAGGAAAGAAGAGGCCAAGGACGGCCTCTGGCAGCAGCCATGAGAGTGCTGCTGCCCCAGTTCCCCCCCAAGCCCCAAAGACTGATAGAGAGCCCATATCCAAGTTCAAAGTTGAGGCTCATTCCACCAAAGAGGCATATGACCTTATCAGAGAGTTGGAAGACCAACTCACCGAGCATGGCTGCAAAATAAAGCCTAATGTACAGAGTGACTTCATTATCCACCCAGCCTCAGCAGAAGCCGCAGAGAGGATCCACAGCCTAAACTCACCTCACTTGATAGAGATGAACCCTGCCCAAAAAATAAGAAAATACATCGTCATTGGCTTCCCTGTTGCTTGGTCAGTTGACCTGCTGACCAAGCAAACGTATATTACGGCTGCCTCACGTTGCTCCACCAAAATAGAGGGCCAAACCGTCCCATCAAAGCAAGTTCTGGTCCATATCTGTGGTCCACCCCCTTCGCAAGCAAACCTCGGCATCTGGGGCAAGTTCAACATAAGAGACTACACCCCAGAACCCCTGAGATGTTTCCGGTGTCAAAGATTTGGGCACCACAGAAATATTTGCCATTTCCCAGAGAGATGTGGAATCTGCAGTGGGAAACATTCCACCGACCGCTGCCTTAACAAATTCAAGGCCAAAGAAGCAACAGTTGCCAAGTGCCCAAACTGCAAAGGGAACCATCACGCATGGAACAACCGCTGCCCAGAAAGGCTGAAGAGGATTCCTCAAAGAGCCCCTCCCTCTGCCCCAGTCACCAATCACACCACCCCCAACTTCACCCCAGCTCCTCCCCCCACCTCCAATCCATGGCAAATGCCCCCTCCTGCCCCACTCACACCTAACCTCCCCACCCAAAGCCCACCACACAACACCAACCCAGCTCCTAACACACAGATCACACCTCCTACAGCTTTCACCCCTACACCAATTCCATCCACCCCATCACACAACACTCACACTCCTACCATCCCCCCAAACAAAACTCACACTCCTACCATCCCCACACGCAATGCTCACGCCAACACCTCCACCCCATGCAACACTCAAACACACAATACAGTCACACGCAACACTCAGAACACTCAGACCACACACACACCCACTCACCACACTAGGTCCCAGGACCCTAGACTAAGATCCCATACCCCCACACCTACACAGCCTATCCAGACACCTTCCTCTGCCTCCTCTTCCAAACAGGAAACCCTCTTCACAGTAAACGAGCTCACCAACCTTCTTATTCAAGCCGTACAGGCAGCCGTCCGACTCCTCGATACCAGAGCCACCACTCAAGATGCCTACAATCAAGTCGTCGAAGTAGCCCACTCCGTTGTCGCCAACGCCCTCATCTCCAGAACCCACCAGCAGCCTAAACAACCCACTACTCCTACCACCTCCACCTCCTTAAATCATCAAGATGTCTAATCTCGGGATCCTACACTGGAACGCCCAGGGTCTCAGACACAAGGTACAACATCTTGAAGGCATAGCCAAGACTGACAAATTTGATGTCATCATGATTCAAGAAACCCTGTGCACAGAGCAAAGCACTCCAAAAATCTCAGGATACAAAAGATTCTACCAGCACTGGTCTCCAGGGGAGAACAGAGGCAGCGCCACCTTAATCAGGAAAAACCTATTAGCCAAGGAAATAACCCGACCGGTCCACTGCGGCGAAGAAGTCCATGTCCTCGCTGTTAACATCCAACTTCAGGGCAGCTGCATAGATCTGTATAACATTTACAGACCAAAGAATGGTGGCTTAGACCTGACTACCCTCTTCGCGCTAGCCAGTCATCGTAACTTGGTAATAGGAGGCGACTTCAACATGCACCATCCAAGATTCAGGTATGAGCGCCCCTGTACTGCAGGCAGACACATCATGAGCCTGCTAGATGACCAAGAAGATGTCTCCTGCTCAACGATCACGAGCCAACACATGACAGAGGAGGAATACTGGACCTCACCTTTGTCTCCAATTCCCTAAAGCAGGACGCCACATGGAGAGTTCATCCCCTGGTCACAAGCGACCACTATGGGATCCATCTCACGCTGCCAATTCCTGAAATCTTCCAAATCCCTGCTCCTCCCCCTCGATGGAATTTCAAGAAGGCCGACTGGGGCCGATTCCAGGAGCACCTCAGCAATTGGTTTTCAGCCTACGTACCATCTGAAGACATCGACCAAGCAGAGGCCGAACTAGTCAATGCCCTGCAAGCTGCAGCAAACTCGTCCATCCCCCATCGGGACAGATGGTACTACTGTGACAGAGTTAAAGAACTCAATCACCGGCTCAAAGTCATTCGGAAAATGCACAGGAAACGTCGAACTGAAGACTCCTACCACACTCTCCAGGCAGTCAAAGAACATGTCCATGAAGAGACTCGCAACATCAAGAGGAAAAAATGGCTAGAGTGGTGTTCCACCCTAGATGCTCACACCTCTGTGAGCCAGATGTGGAAGAGCATCAACTCCTTTGCTAAAGGAAAACCTCCTAAAATCACCCCCCACAGGGTTCCTAGCAGGGCAGCAGAAGAACACGCCATCAAATTCACGGATAGAGCAAGCTCCCACCAGCTCCCCATCACCACCAGAACAACTCTTCAGGACCTCACCACTGCAAGATGGGAAGAAATAGAAGAGGCCATCAACACTGAAGACGAAACAGATGCTCCATTCTCTCTGACTGAGCTACTAAGAGTAAGCAAAAGCTCTAAGAACACAGCCCCAGGTGAAGATAGAATCACATACACAATGAATCAAAATATGGGGCCCCAAGGGGAGCTTGCTCTACTCTCTCTGATCAATTCGACATACACACGAAGAATCAGACCAGCCTCATGGAACAGAGCAGACATCCAGCCCATCCCAAAATCACAGGACCCTGACAACCCTCGCCCCATCTCCCTCCTAAGCTGCCTGAGCAAGACGGCAGAAAAGATGGTACTTAGCAGAGTCCGCTGGAAATGCCCGCCCTTCCCAGAAAACATGTTTGCCTACCAGCCTGGCTTAGGCACCTCAGAATGCATAGCCTCCATGCTATCATTTATCAACAACTGACGTGGTTACATCGTTTTTCTAGACCTAGAGAAGGCCTTTGAACTAGCCAATGTGCCGGCAATACTCTCATCTCTCGCATCAAAGCAGATCAAAGGTAACCTTCTCTCATGGATCAAGCAGAGACTACAAGACCGTAGTGCATGAGTCAGAGTAGATGGGCACTTCTCCACCTACAAAAACCACAAAAATGGGACCCCCCAAGGTGGAATCCTTAGCCCCTTCCTCTTTAATTGTCTCATGGAAAAACTCATGGACATCGCACTACCACATGGAGCCAAACTCTTCAACTATGCGGATGACTTTGCCCTTGTCACAATAGGAGACAGAAGCTCTAACAAGACACAGTGCTGCCTCACCAAGATTCACCAAGCCTCCATCTCCATTGGAGTTAAAATCAATGCCCGCAAAACCAAGTCCCTCCCATCCACCAGTGGAGACCAGACACTAATCTGGTCATAGGTAATGAGCCTGAGGACTGGGTTACCAAACACCAATACCTGGGTGTAATCATCGACCACAGACTAACCTTTGGACAAGAAATTCAACACTTGCGCGACAGGTGCAGCCAGCGACAAGCGGTATTTCGTCGGATGTTGGGCCTCTACAATGGTGCATCATTTAATGTCCTCAGAACCTTCTATGTACAAGCCAGATGCAGCCTCATAGACTATGCTTGTCCCACACTCTGGCTACTAAAAGACCAACAGTGGGACAAGATAGAAGTAATTCAAAACAACGCCATACGTACCATGCTAGGAGCCCCCATGTGGACCAAGAGAGAAAACATCCAGATGGAATCGGGACTCATTCCACTCAAACTCAGAGCTCAGCAAAGACTGACCCTCTTTGTGGCCAAAACCACCACTGCCCAACATAAATGCCTAGCTGGCACAAATCTCCATCTAGCCCTCAATCGCCACCTCAACCACCATCCTAGAACCTGGGCTGCCAAGGTCTGCGCTAGCCTGCAAGCACAGCCAGTCAGGGAGAGCATCCTAGCCAAGATACAAGACACACCGCTTCCTGAATACAGATGCCCACCCCCATGGAATGACCAACCACTCGACATAAAGATCAAGCTCCCTGACAACCCAAAAAGCTTGGTAAACCCGCTTGTCCTTAAAAACATATACAAGGACAAAATTCAGAGCTGGAGCAGGCCAAATTCTCAAGTCTACTACACTGACGGTTCAGTAAATCAAGAAACTGGAGCCTCAGCCACCGCCTTCACCACTGGAAACCATGTCCTATCCTGGAGACTGTCAAACTCCTGCTCATCGCTCCAGACTGAGCTTGTTGCCATAGCCAAAGCCCTCAACTTCTTCATCCAGCAAGGAGCTGACCATGCCCTAATTCTCTCTGACTCTAAAGGCGCCTTACAGGCCATCAAGAAGACTCCTCAGAGACAATGTACGCATCATCACCAGGACAACCAGCCTTGGAAAAGCCATCACTCTTGCCTGGATTCCCAGCCACGTCGGCATCAAGGGAAATGAGGAAGCCGATCAAGCCGCCAAACAAGACACTCTCAGAGCAGAAGTCCAGATATCTCTGTCTCCTGGGATGCAACAGATAAAAAATAAAGCCATCAAGTAACCCCTTAACACCTTAATAACTAAGCACAACCTGTGCACAGACATTGGCTCCCCCTCCACCTGGTGGTACAAAGCCACCACTGATCTTCAGCGTATCACCCTGCCTAAGAGCCTTCGACGAAGGACTGAGGTCAATGTGTACCGTCTGAGACTCGGGTACAAGTGCACCTGGCAAATAGCGGAGGATATCATCAGGGAATGCACCTTTTGCCAGGTAGCCTCACCACATCCACTGCTACATTACATCCTGGAATGTGATTCTTTTTCAGAAATTCGACGGAAAACTGGTGCCCCCGCAACATCTAGCGAAGACCCAAATGCCCTTCATGTTGCTAGCTCCATCATCAGACTAGCAACAAATAACTACATGAACAGTCTACTAAATATTATCAGACAATACCCTCCACCAAGAAAACCATGCAATAACTATCTCTCACCCTCAAAACAGGAATTCATTTAAATTGTTTGATGCAAACTAATAATTCACAACTGAATACTTATGCTCTCCATTATCTTTGCAGTTTTGCACAACCTCAACTGCGGGCCAATTAGGAAATTCTGATCACCAACAATAACAAGATTTCATCCCACCTCCTCACCAATAGGAAAGTCCATTCGCCTGCAAGAGCGAATACTACGTACACTCCAAAAAATCTCACCCCACCTGTGGGCCACAAGGGAAGGTCCACTCACCCTCAAGGGTGAACATCCAAGAAAAAAAAAAACATCACGTTTTGTTTACAATTTTCTTATTATAAAAATTGTCCTTGCTGATAATTTTGTTATAAATTTGACCTTGCTGTTATGTCATTAGCCTGTCTAGATATATCAGTAGCTTCTTTATTATATGAGTACTTAAATTCCGTCTCCTACGAGCAAAGAACGTTCTAGAGATTGTTTAACAGTAACCTAACTTTTCATTATTATTCTCGTTGCATTTTATTGTCTTCCACTTGTTGCACCTAAAATACTGTCTCTCCCTTGTATCTCTGCTATAATTGCCTGCCAGAGACCACCACTAAAGTAGGCCTTAAGCGATATGAGAGCCAGTTACTGCTCTAGAAATGTATCCTACAGATGACGTCACCAGGAGGGACAATGAAGCGTCCTCTTTTAGCGCCCAAACTTCCCAGAGGCACCATCTCGCCTGAGCAGTCTAAGTTTATTTCAAACCTTATTTACGTGGCATCTTTACAGGAATTAATCTGGCACGAACAAGGTGAGGGATAGTGCATGGTAAAGCTCGTGGGTCAAGCAAATTGGTTTTTCGAGAATTAGTTACATTCGTTACTGGCTAAATCTTACAAATTTTTTTTGTCAGATTCCATTCCTGTACAAACAAAATTTTGTAGATTACCTAACTGGAATCTCACTTGCCAAAGTTAATTCCTTAACCTGGAAATTACAGCTGATATACATTGCTAAGAAGTTTCTTTTCTTTGAATGTGATAAACAAAAATCTCATCCTCTGAAGACTGGTTATGAGCCCATAAAAAGCTATCCCATTTCCTAATAAATTCTAATTTCATTTCACCTCGTTCTATCATCGTAAATAAAGTGTTTTATGTCAAAAACTCGTCAATAAAGCTATTTGCTATATAAATTGCAAATAATTAATCATTTAACTAAAGTGTTTTATGCTATAAACAGCAAATAATTAAAAGGTAATTTTACCCTGTTGGCTTTGCAAATATTTCCAGTTAACCACAATCTAATGAATGCATACTGTATTTATCTTGCTAATTCTTCATATGTTGGGAATAAAGTGTTTTGAGATATAAGTTGCAAATACTTCAAAAGGTGGTTTTGCACCCTTTTTTTTTCATTGCAAACAGTTCTTGATAACTAAAAGTGAATGAATACTGTATTTATCTCGTAGATTGTTCCTTTATCCTAAATAGAGTGTTTTACCATATTAATTGCAAATCAATAATAAGCATTGCAACTTTTCTGGTTGCCCACAATTTAAGGAATACATACAGTACTGTATTTGTCTTGCTTATTCTTCATTTATTGTGCATAAACTGTTTTCCTTTAATACCAGTAAAGAATTAATGGTTTGCATGCTATTATGGTAGCATAAATATTTCTGGTTAGCTGTGAATAACCAATATATTTTCATCCAGTAGAATAATATTGGAAACTCATTATATGTGTGTTCATGCTTTCAGTTTCCCATTATTAACAGTGTGTCATTTCTGTTTCTGCAATTGCAGTGTCGTCTATTCTACTCTGCCTGTGTGACAGAGGTAATCGTCGAGTTGAGGCCAAAGTCTTGGCATACGTCCGTGGTGCCGGGAAACGAACTCGTGCTCACCACCTCCGGGATTCGAGGCAGCATTTCATAAAATTTAATTAGAAAATTTAATTCAATACTTTTAATGTCATTGCATTTCCAATATTAAAAGAAAGTTGAATCCTGAGTTTCATTTAACCGACTAATGGTAAAACAGATGGGGTGTTCAAGTACAAATATCTGTCCTGTCTGTTTGTGAGCTCGTAACCGAGCTCAGTACTTTGAGTCCCCTTAGTAAAACAGAATCTTAACAACACTCTACCATCCCAACCCAACAAGATTGGCGCCCGAACAGGGACCCGAACAGACAGACTGATTTTGATAAATTTATTTTTATTTTCCTTTTTAACCTTGCACATGAAACCCGATTACCATTGGCTCGATTACTGAAATGAATGAATCTTAGGCTGCACACGAAAATTTTCGCGTTAGATAAGAGACGTTGTAGATCAGAAATTTTTTTTTATTTTCAATATTACTTAGGGTAACTAATATTTTCTTGTTTCCCATGTGGTAAACAAAATTTCAGGAAATCTACATGAGATTATGGGGTAACAGAAATAAGAAATTTTGCATGACGAGAAGACGTGTTATTTAAAATTTCCTTTATTTGCGTGATAAGATTGAGTTTAAAGCATTCGTGTTTTATATATCCGCAAAAGGGTGATACTTGTTAGGAATTGTTTATATTTCCTTGGGATTTAGGAATTGGGAGAAAGCATATAAAGTATTTTGCTTATAATTGTGTTTTATATTCAAGCATTGACTGCTCATAGATAGGGAAGAAAGACTTTGGTGTCATATATCGAGCCTAGGCTAACCCCTTCATGTGTCTGCGTTGTCACTTGAAAATGAATTTTCTCATTACCAGTAGACATGTGTAATCTGGTTGCCTAGTAAGCCGTTAGCTTAAATTGGTGTATTTTGCATAGGATCTGTGCCTTTTGGCAACACTCCAGAATTTTACTTACGACATTTTATTTGTGGGTACTGCCATATACGCGCTCATACGCAGGCACGACCGCTATACTGTACTTGTTTGTATTACTTACGACATTTTATTTGTGGGTACTGCCATATGCGCGCTCATACGCAGGCACGATCGCTATACTGTACTTGTTGTACTCTCTGGCACTGAGTGCTAGTCGGTAAAATTCGTTGTTGCTCATTCCTTTCATTTGCACCATAACTGCAGGAACTGCCACGAATTACTGTTAAGCAGGCACGACTGCCATTCTGTATTACCAGTGCTTCATGCACCGTTTTGCAATATTTTGTTGCTGTTGCACTTGATTGTGTTGCTCATTCCTTTCATTTGCACGATAACCGCAGGTACTGCCACATATTGCTGTTACGCAGGCACGACTGCCATTTCTGTATTACCAGTGTTTCAAGCACTGTTTTGCAACATTTTGTTGCTGTTGCACTTGATTGTGTTGCTCATTCCTTTCATTTGCACCATAACCGCAGGTACTACCACATATTGCTGTTAAGCAGGCACGACTGCCATTCTGTATTACCAGTGTTTCATGAACTGTTTTGCAACATTTTGCTGCTGTTGCACTTGATTGTATTTTGAGTCACTTTTATGGTGAGGTTTTGAGATCACTTTTACGTTTAAGTTTGAACTGTGGTGTTGAATTTTTTTTTCTCTCCTTGGTGTTGTGTGGTTCTTTCATTTTTTTTCTACGATTGTAGAGATTTGTTTTTTTTGTGGTTGTTTTGGTACTTCGTTATTGACTGTTTAGGAAACCACCATGGAAACCAGGCAGTCACAGGAAACAAACATGGAAACCATCAAAACATTCGATGAGGAGCGTTACCTGGACATGATGATTGCTATGGGTGAGAGATGCAGTTTTTCCCCAAGACAGAAGCTCTTCGAATGGGCTCATGAGAAGATGGTTGAACGCCGAGATAAGCTGGAGAAAGGAGCAAGTGATGAGGCACATGCACAACGTGAACATAAGCTTGCGCTTGCTCGGCTTCGAGCGGGAGCCCCAGACAGTAGTCCTTTATCCGGAAATAGAGATTACAGGAACAGGAAGCACAAGAGCCCCTTGCAGAACTTCAATCGTCCAGTTCATCCTCCTCACACTCCTAAGCCTTATTACGGCCATGCACCCACACTCAAGAAGGATCACCCAGTAAGACCTAAGCCTCAGCAGTTCAGAGGCAAAGGCCATTACTCTGCTCCACCTTCCCAGGGTTTTCAGCCAAACTATAAGAGCCACCTCTCTCCCTCACACAGTGGCGGCCCACATAGCCATCTGGCCACTCACTCAGCCCATGTTGTGGAAACAAGGCCAGAAAGGGACGCCGAGGAACCACCACACAAACTTGCCAATGTGGAATTCATTGAACATGATGATCTGGAAATGATCCCAAAATGCCTAGAAACCATAAATGGTGTGGAAGCTGAGATAGCCCTTGACACAGGGGCCAATGGCATACTTGATGATGAGAGATTCGTCAGGGATGAAGATTTTACCAGCAAAGTCGTTCGTGTGCAGGTTGCTGAAGGAACACCCCAAATACGACGCTGCTGTGTCATTAACTTGGATTGTAAATACTACAAGGGAAAAGCCCCAGCTGTGGCAATGATTAGGCTTATGTACCCTGTCTTGATGGGTCGTGCACTGAACCTAGTTCCTACTGTCCTGGCCGACCTCTATCATAACTTCCCTCGGGGGAAGTCACATGAAGCCATTTCAGCAGCAACTCCTGGCCTCGATGCCAAGAATTTGGACGATTCTCCGACTGACTCCGTTGAGTCTGCTGCAGTCAGTACACGTAATGTGGAACGCGGAAAGTTTCCCAATCCTTTACCAGATGATGCACTTCTAGAGCCATTGAAGTCCCGTCCAGACTTTGCCAAATTGCAGCAAGACTGCCCCAGCCTCAAACGCTGGATGCAGCAGGCCACCGAGGGAAAGACCTTCACAGTGAGAGGAGGAGGCCGCCAGGCTATGTATGTGGCACACCATTTACCTCTGAGTGGACACAGAGGCAAAGCAAAAACTCGGCACATCCTTCAGAAGGCTTTTGCATGGCCAAACATGTACGCCGAGGTAGACAGATATGTAGGCTCCTGCCCTGTCTGTCAATCCACCTCAATGGCACCGGTACCGAAAGTTCCCATGGGGATAACTAATCTCTCAATGGAGCCTTTTCCAAGGTCACTATTGATATATTAGGTCCTATTAATCCAGCTTCGTCCACGGGGAAACAGTTCCTCCTGGTATATGTTGACCTGTCAACAAGGTACCCAGATGCAGTGCCACTGTCTTCTATCACAACTGAAGCAGTCGCTCATGCCATATTTGAAATCTGCTCCAGGGTTGGCTTTCCTGAGCAGGTCACTTCTGACAATGGAAGTCAGTTTACAAGTAGGCACTTTGAGGCTTTCTGTAACCTTTTAGAAATGAAGCACATTCGTACGAGTGTCTATCATGCCCAATCAAATGGAGCATGCGAACGCTATAACGGGACATTGAAGCGATGTTTGCGCAAGCTAGTGATAGATATACCTAGGCAGTGGGACAAGTACATCCCAGCTGCACTTTTCTCCTTCAGAGACACGCCCCACGACACTACTGGATACTCGCCTTTCGGGCTAATTTATGGTCATAAGGTCAGAGGCATAGTGGAATTCTAGGCAGAATGTTGGGATTCACCTACCATCGAAGATGACGATAGGGACGTCCATGAGTATATTTTGAAGTTTTCGTCTCACCTCAAAAAGGCTTGGAAAACTGCACAATTAGCCATTATGGGTCACCAGCAGACTGCAAAGCTCCTCTTTGACAAGCGTGACAGGCGCCGTGCCCTGACACCCGGAGATCGAGCTCTGTTACTTCTTCCAACAGATACCCGCAAGCTAATGCTACGCTAGATAGGACCGTACACTGTGGTACACCGGGTGACCCCTGACAATTATGTGCTAAATGTTGATGGCAATAACCGGAAATACCACATTAACCAGCTGAAGCTTTATTGTGAGGACCCGGAGGCCCACAGGGATCCTGCGCTGGCACTCTCAGCAACCCCTATAGATGCCCTCAGCATCAACTGAACCTCCGAGGCTGCAGCAACACAGGTGCTCCATTATAGCCACCCCTTACCTATTATATTGGAATACTCCACCATTGCAGTGGAGACAGACTTACGGGAGTGGAGTTTTTCGGAAGAAGCCCCTCTGGCCACTACCACCACCCTTGCAATTGAAGACAAAAGCTTAGCGTTTGATGATGGTAAAGATCCTGCCATTGCCACACACCGAAAGGAAAGTGTGAGTAATTGCATTATTAACGCCAGACTGCAACCAAGTCAACAGGAACAGCTGAACAAGCTATTAGAGGACTATGAGAACGTCTTCAATGACCTCCCAGGCATTACCGCTACCCTTGAGCATCATGTCAGATTGACTGACCCAGAGCCATTTCGGCATTCCTATGGTCTTTCCCACCAGCTGTCCGTACGGCTGAAGGAAGATCTTGACACTTGGGTCCGCCTCGAAATAGTTGAAAAGAGCATTTCGCCTTGGTATTCGCCGTTACTGGCAGTGCGTAAGCGAGATGGCAGTCACAGGTTCTGCTTTTACTGTCGTAAGATTAACTCCCGTACCATCTTTGATGTAGAGCCCATTGCTGACGCCGAGCATATTTTCTCATTGCTCTCCCAAGCCCGTTACCCGTCCAAGTTGGATCTGGCCAGTGGATTTTGGCAAGTCCCGCTGAGCGAGACTACCAAGCCTCTAACAGCCTTTTCCACAAGATATGGTCTATACCAGTTCAGGGTCATGCCTTTTGGTATGGTAAATGCCCCTGGCTGCTTCAGCAGACTCATGGGGATAGTACTACAGGATCTCAACAATGTTTAATGCTTTATAGACGACATCCTGGTGCATTCTCAGGATTGGTCATCGCACCTCAAGGCTCTCCGCAGAGTTCTCACTCATCTGAACAAGCATGGACTTCATTTAAAGCCTTCCAAATGTGAGATTGGTTTCACACAATTGCAGTATCTCGGCCACGTGGTTGGAGAAGGAGTTATGTCCCCTTTACATGACAGGGTACCAGCTATTAAGGATATGGAGAAACCTGCCACTGTCACTCAACTGAGATCATTCCTGGGTAGTGTCAGCTACTACCAACGGTTCATTCCACACTTTAATACTATCGCTGTCCCTTTGCAGCAAATGACCTCCTCGAAGCAAGGTAAAACCTCCCCTGTCCAATGGACAGATAAAGAGGAGAGAGCATTTTTCAAGCTCCAAGAAGCATTGGCGGGTGAGCAGTATTACAACTGGTAAACCCTGATTTTCCATTTATCTTGCAGACCAACGCCTCAGACGAAGGCCTGGGTGCCGTGCTCTTGCAAGCCTGATCAGACAACTTAGCTGAAGTAGCTCCAGTGTGATATGCAAGCCGCAGGCTTCGCCCTGCAGAGTGAAATTACTCCACCATGGAGAAGGAAGCTCTAGCTGCATATTGGGCCATAAAGAAATTTGAAGTCCATCTGTATGGCCAACATTTTACACTGAAAACCGACCACCGACCTCTATATTTACAGACTGCAGACAAGTTAAATCCTCGCCTGAAAGGGTGGGCACTTTACCTGAATCTTTTCAAATTCACTGCCCAACATGTTCAAGGCAAGGACAATGACCTTGCTGATCTACTAAGTCGATGGTCGTTACCCTCAAATGATGAAGCTGGTGCTGTTAGCCTAAATTTGACTAGTCACTAAAGATTACTTCTCTGATGTGTTGTTTATTTTTTATGTTTATCATTTGTGTCTTTAATACTGTACTGTACTTGTTTATTTTAGCGTACAAATGATATTCCTAATGGGAGACGAAAAAGATGAAGAATAATTCTTTGATCGTAGTTTTATATTTCCCTTTGTGGGACTCTGAAAGCCAGAACATGGCGGAAACATTTTAGTTTAGTGTTGAATAGCTGAAACTGCTTTAAATCCAATCACCAATGTTAATGACGACTTGGTTCATATTTTACATTTGCGTATACTGTATTTTTTCTTTGTATATTATATTATTGCCTTCTTGCATGTGAAGCATTCTTAAACTTAAATATTGATTTTCACTGATATATAATTGTGATTTAATTTTCTTGAAATTGGAATTTGATCACATTTCTTTTATGTTTTGCATGTCATTTAATGTTTTGTTCCTAATAGCATGATATTTTCCAGTGGTGGATCCCATTCTTATTGTTCATTTGTTCTTTTCCATGAGAAGGATATCTCATCCCTCATAATAAAACTGAAGTCACCGTAACTTCCTCTGTTCTTTTTTCGCCTTCTGTAGTAGAATTTTGCTAAATCAATATTCTCTAGAAAGGGCTTTTGTGACAGAGTGTTTCGCTCAAAGTCACCAGAGGCTGTTAGATAACTTATTAATTAATTTAGTAACTTAACTGTCATTTTTCTAACAAAAAAAATAATTCCCACTTCTTTACTTTTGCAGATTATGATTATTTGCAATTTATATTTTAGCTTATAGCTAGTTTTAAATATACCTTATTTACTCTTCTTGTACGTGTAGAAGCAGAGTCCCGATATAAAGGCTGCTCCTACTTTTTCACCTCTTCACTGAACTCACCAGATACGTTTTGTTTACAATTTTCTTATTATAAAAATTGTCCTTGCTGATAATTTTGTTATAAATTTGACCTTGCTGTTATGTCATTAGCCTGTCTAGATATATCAGTAGCTTCTTTATTATTTGAGTACTTAAATTCCGTCTCCTACGAGCAAAGAACGTTCTAGAGATTGTTTACCAGTAACCTAACTTTTCATTATTAATCTCGTTTTATTTTATTTGCTTCCACTTGTGGCACCTAAAATACTGTCTCTCCCTTGCATCTCTGCTATAATTGCCTGCCAGGAACCACCACTAAAGTAGTCCTTAAATGATATAAGAGCCAGTTACCGCTCTAGAAATATATCCTACAGATGACGTCACCAGGAGGGACAATGAAGAGTCCTCTTTTGGTGCCCAAACTTCCCAGAGGCAACATCTCGCCTGAGCAGTCTAAGTTTATTTCAAACCTTTTGTTTTTTCTTGGATGTTCACCCTTGAGGGTGAGCGGACCTTCCCTTGTGGCCCGCAGGTGGGGTGAGATTTTTGGAGTGTATGTGGTATTCGCTCTTGCGGGCGAATGGGCTTCCTGTTGGAGAGGAGGTGGGGTGAAATCTTGTTATTGTTGGTGATCGGACTTTTCTAATTGACCCACAGGTGAGGTTGTGCAATACTGTAAAGATAACGGAGAGCACAAGTATTCAGTTGTGAATTATTAGTTTACATCAAACAATTTAAATGAATTCCTGTTTTGGGGGTGAGAGAGAGTTATTGCATGTTTATCTTGGTGGAGGGTATTGTCTGATAATATTTAGTAGACTGTTCATGTAGTTATTTGTTGCTAGTCTGATGATGGAGCTAGCAACATGAAGGGCATTTGGGTCTTCGTTCTAGATGTTGCGGGGGCACCAGTTTTCTGTCGAATTTCTGAAAAAGAATCACATTCCAGGATGTAATGTAGCAGTGGATGTGGTGAGGCTTCCAGGCAAAAGGTGCATTCCCTGATGATATCCTCCACTATTTACCAGGTGCACTTGTACCCGAGTCTCAGACGGTACATATTGACCTCAGTGCTACGTTGAAGGCTCTTAGGCAGGGTGATACGCTGAAGATCAGTGGCTTTGTACCACCAGGTGGAGGGGGAGCCAATGTCTGTGCACAGGTTGTGCTTAGTTATTAAGGTGTTAAGGAGTGACTTGGTGGCTTTATTTTTTATCTGTTGCATCCCAGGAGACAGAGATATCTGGATTTCTGCTCTGAGAGTGGCATCTTCACAGGAATTCATCTGGCACGAACAAGGTGAGGGATTGTGTATGGTAAAGCTCGTGGGTCAAGCAAATTGGTTTTTCGAGAATTAGTTACATTCGTTACTGGCTAAATCTTACAAATTTTTTTTCTCAGATTCCATTCCCATAAAAACGAAATTTTGTAGATTACCTAACTGGAATCTCACTTGCCAAAGTTAATTCCTTAACCTGGAAATTACAGCTGATATACATTGCTAAGAAGTTTCTTTTCATTGAATGTGATAAACGAAAATCTCATCCTCTGAAGACTGGTTATGAGCCCGTAAAAGTCTATCCCTTTTCCTAATAAATTCTAATTTCATTTCACCTCTTTCTATCATCGTAAATAAAGTGTTTTACGTCAAAAACTCGTCAATAAAGCTATTTGCTATATAAATTGCAAATAATTAATCATTTAACTAAAGTGTTTTTATGCTATAAACTGCAAATAATTAAAAGGTAATTTTACCCTGTTCGCTTTGCAAATATTTCCTGTTAACCACAATCTAATGAAGGCATACTGTATTTATCTTGCTAATTCTTCATATGTTGGGAATAAAGTGTTTTGAGTTATAAGTTGCAAATACTTCAAAAGGTGGTTTTGCACCTTTTTTTTCATTGCAAACAGTTCTTGATAACCAAAAGGGAATGAATACTGCATTTATCTTGTAGATTGTTCCCTTATCCTAAATAGAGTGTTTTACCATATTAATTGCAAATCAGTAATAAGCATTGCAACTTTTGTGGTTGCCCACAATTTAAGGAATACATACAGTACTGTATTTGTCTTGCTTATTCTTCATTTATTGTGCATAAACTGTTTTCCTTTAATACCAGTAAAGAATTAATGGTTTGTATGCTATTATGGTAGCATAAATATTTCTGGTTAGCTGTGAATAACCAATATATTTTCATCAAGTAGAATAATGTTGGAAACTCATTATATATGTGTTCATGCTTTCAGTTTCCCATTATTAACAGTGTGTTGTTTCTGTTTTTGCAATTGCAGTGTCCTCTATTCTACTCTGCGTGTGTGACAGAGGTAATCGTCGAGTTGAGGCCAAAGTCTTGGCATACATCCGTGGTGCCGGGAAACGAAATCGTGCTCACCACCTCCGGGATTCGAGGCAGCATTTCATAAAATTTAACTAGAAAATTTAATTCAATTCTTTTAATGTTACTGCATATCCAAAATTAAAAGAAAGTTGAATTCTGAGTTTCATTTAACCGACTAATGGTAAAACAGATGGGGTGTTCAAGTACAAATATCCGTCCTGTCTGTTTGGGAGCTCTTAACCGAGCTTAGTACTTTGAGTCCCCTTAGTAAAACAGAATCTTAACAACACTCTACCATCCCAACCCAACATGGTGCAAGCTTCGTTGCACTGTAAGCCTATGTATGTGGCATACCATTTACCTCTGAGTGGACACAGACATAAAGCAAGAACTCCGCACTTCCTTCAGATTGCTTTTGCATGCCCAAACATGTACGCAGAGGTAGACAGATACGTGGGTTCCTGCTCCGTCTGTTAATCCACCTCTAAGGTACCAGTACCAAAATTCCCTAAGTTCTCAACGAAGCCATTTTCCAAGGACGCTATCGACATATTATATCCTATTAACCCAGCTTCATCCACAGAGAAACAGTTCCTCCTGCTATACGTCGACCTGGCAACAAGGTACCCAGATACAGTACCGCTATATTCTATCACGAGCGAAGAATTCATTCAGGCAATATTTGAAATCTGCTCCAGGGTCGGCTTCCCTGAGCAGGTCACTTCTGACAATGGAAGTCAGTTTACAAGTAGGCACTTTGAGGCTTTCTGTAACCTATTAGAACTGAAGCACATTACAAGTGTCTATCATACCCAATCAAATGGATCTTGCGAACGCTATAATGGAACATTGAAGCGATGTTTGTGTAGCTAGTGATAGATATACCCAGGTAGTGGGACAAGTACGTCCCCATGCACTTTTCTCCTTCAGAGACACGCCCCACGACACTACTGGATACTCACCTTTTGAGCTGATTTATGGTCATAAGGTTAGAGGGCCAGTGGGATTCTTAATAGAATATTGGGACTCACCTACCATCAAGGACAAAAATAGGGACACCTACGAGAATATTTTGAAGTTTTCATCACATCTCAAAAAGGCTTGGAATACTGCACAATTAACCATTAAGGATCACCAGCACACTGCCAAGCTCCTCTTTGACAAGCATGCCGGGAGTCGTACCCTGACACCCAGAGGTCAAGCACTGTTTCTTCTTCCAACAGATACTTGCAAGCTAATGCCTCACTGGAAAGGACCGTACACTGTGGTACACCATGTGACCCCCAACCATTACATGTTAAATGTTGATGGCAATGACCAGAAACACCACATTAACCAGCTGAAGCTGCATTGCGAGGACCCAGAAGCCCAAAGGATTTCTGCGCTGGCACTCTCAACAACCCCTAGAAGTGCCTTCAGCAGTACCATTACCTCCGAGGCTGCATTAACACAGGTGCTCCACAATTGCCACCCCCTACCTCCTGTAGTGGAGTACTCCTCCCTTGCGGTAAAGACGAACTTACGAGAGTGGACTTTTTCTGAAGAAGCCCCTCTGACCACTGCAACTGCCCTCGCAATGGACGACGTAACCTTAACTATTGATGATGATAAGGTTCCTGCCATTCCCACACACTGAAAGAAAAGTGTGATTAATTGCAATATTAGCTGCAGACTGCAACCGAGTCAATGGGAACAGCTGATCAAGATATTAGAGGACTACAAGAACATCTTCAACGAAATCTCAGACGCTACTGCAACATTTGAGCGTCATGTCAGATTGACTGACCCAGAGTCGTTTCGGCATTCCTATGGCTTTCCCCACCAGCAGTCCATATATTCTCGTTACTCTCTCGAGCCCGCTACCTATCCAATTGGATCTTGCCAGTGGATTTTGGCATGTCTCGATGAGTAAGACTAATGAGCCTCTAACAGCATTTTCCACAAGATACAGTCTGTGCCAGTTCACAGTCATGCCTTTTAGTATGGTGAAAGCTACTGGCTGCTTCAGGCGGCTATTGGGACAGTACTGCAGGATATCAACAATGTTTCATGGTTCATAGACAACACCCTGGTGCATTCTCAGGATTGGTCATCGCACCTTATGACTTTTCGCTGAGTTCTCGCCCATCTGAAATATCATGGACTTCATTTATATCCTTTCAAATGCGAAATTGGTTTCACACAATTGCAGTATCTCAGCCACTTGGTTGGAGGAGTTATGTCCCCTTTACAGGACAAGGTGCAAGCTATTAAGGATATGGAGAAACCTGCTACTGTCACTCAACTGAGATTATTCCTTGGTAGTATCAGCTACTACCAAATGTTCATTCCACACTTTAAAACTATAGCTGCCCCTTTGCAGCAAACGACCTCCTCAGACCAAGGTATGACCACTCCTCTACAATGGACAGACCAGGCAGATAGAGCATTTTTCAAGCTCCGAGAAGCATTGGCGAATGAGCCAGTAATACAGCTGGTAAACCTAGATTTTCTCTTTATCTTGCAGACTGACACCTCAAATGAAGCCTTAGGCACCATGCACTTGCAAGCCCGGTCGTACAACCCAGCAAAAGTAGCTCCAGTGCAATATTCAAGTCGCAGGCTCCACCCGGCATAGCAAAATTACTCCACCGTGGAGAAGGAAGCTCTGGCCTTTTACCGGGCCATAGAGAGATTGAAATCCATCTGTATGGCCGACAGTTTACACTGACAACAGACCACCATCCTCTCATATATTAACAGACAGCAGACAAACTGAATATTAGGCTGAAAAGGTGGGATTTTATCTAAATCTTTTCAAACTCACTGCCCAATTTGTTGATGGAAAGGACAATGACGTCGCTGACCTTCTAAGTCGACGGTCGTTACCCTCAAACGAGGAAGCTTGTGCTGTTAGCCTCATCTTAACTAGTCTGCAAATATTACTTCTTTGATGTGGTTTATTTCTATGTTTATCTTTATATCTTTAATACTGTACTTGTTTATCTTTAGCTTATATACGTATTTCAGTGTGGTCATGTACTTGTAAAATGGGTTTTACTTATATTTCTTTAGTATAGCGTGCTTATACACCCTTGTGGAACGAATCAATGTGTATTAACGTTATTCCTTATGGAAGACTAAGAAGAAGAATATTTCTTTGATTGTTGTTTTATATTCCCCTTTTGTAGGACCCTGAAAGCCATGACATGGTGGAAAACTTTAGTCTAGTGTTGAATACCTGAAGTTGTTTTAAATCCAGTCGCCACTGTTAAGGGCGACTAGGTTCAAAGTTTTAATTTTATATACATTATAATTTTTGCATATTATTGCCTTAGTGCATGTGAAGAATTCTTAAACTTAGATATTGATAGTATGATATGTTCCAGTGGTGGATACCATTTGTTTATTTGTTTTTTCCCTTAAAAAAATCTCTCATCCCTCATACTAACACTGAAGTCACCATAACTTTCCCTGCTCATTTTAGCCTTCCGGAGTAGAATTTTATGAATTCAGTATTCTCTAGAAACTGCCTTTGTGACAGGGTGTTTGGCTCAAAGTCACGAGATTTCTTTATAGATGCCTTATTAGTTATTTTATTAATTTTAACCGTCTTTTCTTTTCTTACTAAAAAAAAGAATCTCACTCCTTGTATTTTGCATATTATGATTATATGGAATTCATATTTTTTAGTATATAGCTAATTTTGAATATATCTTGTTTAATATTCGTATACATGTAAAAAGCAAGATCCCAAAATAAAAGTGTCCCTCCTATTTCTCTGTTCTCTGCTTTTCTCTCTGTTAGATACATTGCTTACGCAATTTTCTTATTAAAAAATTTCTCTTGCAGATAGATTTTTTTATATTATAAAAATTGCCCTTGCTGATAATTTTGTTATAAATTTGACCTTGCTGATATGTCATTAGCCTGTCTAGATGCATTTCAGTAGTTTCTTTACTATTTGAATATTTAAAATTTCTTCTCCTGCAATGAAATGAACGCTCTGCAGATATCCGCCGGTAACCTATTTTGCCCATAAATATTTCCCATTACTTTTGTTTGCGTCCGCTTGTTACACCTAAAATATTGCCTCCTCCTTGCATCTATGACATAATTGCCTGCCATTGGGAAGCAAGTTACTGCTCTAAATAAACCCTACAGGCTGGCCAAATGATGATGTCACCAAGAGGGATGCTTGATCTCTCTCAATTAGCAACCAAAAATCCCAGAGTCAAGATCTAGCCTCAGCAGTCGCATTTACTCCAAGTTTCTTTACATGGCGTCTTCACAGGAATTCATCTGGCACAAACAAGGTGAGAGATAGTGTATGGTAAAGCTCAATGGTTAAGCAAATTTGGAATTCGAGAAACTGGTTGAATCCGTTACTGGTCAAATCCGCTACTGGTCAAATCCTAAGAAATTTTTCTCAGTTCAATTCCCATGCTAACACACTTTTGTAGATTACTTAACTGGAATCTCATTTGCAAAATTTAATTCCTTGACCTGGAAATTACCCCTGATATACATTGATAAGAAGTAACTTGCATTGTGGGTGCCCAGGTAATATTTCGCTTTCAAAAGATTGCTCATTACCACATAAAAATCTAACCCTTCTCCTAATAAATTCTAATTTCATTTCACCTCTTTCTATCATCGTAAATAAAGTGTCATGCGTCACTACTCGTAAATAAGGTGTTTTACATTATAAATTGCAAATTATATATAAGGTGGTTTGGTTCTCATGGCACTGCAAACATTTCTTGTTGCCGACAATTTAATGAATACATATTGTATTTATCTTGCAGATTCTTCATTTATTGGGATTAAAGTGTTTTGAGTTATAAGTTGCAAATACTGTAATTCATAAGTAATTTTGCCCTATTGGCATTGCAAATGTTTCTTGTTAACCACAATTTGAAAAGTACATACTGTATTTATTTTGCTGTTTCTTCATTTATTGTGAATAGATTATTTTCCACTAATGCCTGCAAATAATTAATGAGTTTGTATGCTATTATGGTAGCATAAATATTTCTGGTTAGCTGTGACTAACCAATATATTTTCATCCAGTAGAATATTGGAAAATTATTATTTTTGTGCTCGTGCCTTTTTTCCCATTATTAACGGTGTGTCATTTCTGTTTCTGCAATTACAATGTCCTCTATTCTACTTTGCCTGTGTGACAGAGGTGATCGCCGAGTTGAGGCCAAAGTCTTGGCATTCATCTGTGTGCCGGGAATCGAATTCGTGCTCACCATCTCCAGGATTCTAGGCTGCATTCCATAAATTTAATTTTTGTAAATTTTTTCCAGTTTTCCAAAATTAGTTAAATCTTTTTTAATACGTCCTTGCATTTCCAAAATTAAAAGAAAGTCGAATTCTGAGTTTCATTTAGGGTGTGCAAGTAATATCTGTCCAGTCTGTTTGTGAGCTCTTAACCAAGTTCAGTACCTTGACTCCCCTTAGGTAAAACAGAAACTTACCAACATCTTCCTTCCCCCCAAAACTGCCGTTGCACTTGATTGTATTTTGAGTTACTTTTAAAGTTAAGTATTGGGATCAACGTTACATTTAAGTTCAAATTGTGGTATTGATTTTTTTTTGGGGGGGTTTTTTTTTGTTGTTGTGTGGTTTCTTCAAATTTCCTTTTTTGTTTTTTTTGGCTATTCTAGGTTTTTTTTTTTTGGCTTTGTATGGTTGATTTGATATGGTATTTCACTGTTGACTGTTCTGGAACCCACCATGGCTACAAGGCAGGCACAGGAAACCCTTAACACTTTCGTGGAGGACACTTACCCCAAGAAAATGGGCTCTTGGAAAGGTGGCTAATTGCCGAGCCCAGCTAGAGGAGAAAGAGGCACAAAGCGACCACGAACTTGAGCAAGCTCGTTTTTCAGCTCGAACACCTTACAGTGGTGTCTCACTCGGAATGAGGGTCAGCCTTGTGGGAGAGCCCTGCCTTTGCAGAATTTCGAGGATGACAGTAAGTAGCCACTCGGCACTTACATCCGATTTTTTGCAAGTCTCATCATTGCTAATGATGGCAAAGCAGCTGAGAAGATTCGCTGCATGCTCTTCTCCATGCTACCCCGTCTGATCGCCCTGGTCAATGAACTCGACCCCACGCAACTGAGGGACTATGAGAAAATTAAAGCACACTCCTCACCTCACAGAACTTTTCACCAGCTGAGTGTCGAGCTAGGTGTGTCTCAGCCATCCCATTGAAGGAGGAAAACTGTAGTGCCTTTGGAAGCCACAAGGCTCATCTCTTTGCTGATTGGATGCGAGTTGCAAAGTGTCCCCCTGACGAGTTTCTTCCATATTTGATGATTGATTCAATTGCCAATGACCTCCTTACTGGCGATCTTGCTTACGTAAGGACCAGCTTAAGGATGAGATCGACTTTGGCAAAAGCTTGGCTGCTGTGGATGAGTACATCCAGTGCAACCAACCTATGGTATGTGAATATGACCTTATTATGGGAAAAAGGACCAATCCCAGGGCTCGTCCTCAGAGTGTCATCCCCCCAGCAGCAGGCCATGATTCTCACTGGAGAGGAGATCACAAGAATAGGAAGCACAAGGGTCACTCTCAGCACTTCAATCCTCCAGCTCCTCCTCCTCACACCCCTAAGCTATCTTCCGGCCATGCACCATCACTCAAGAAGGACAACTCGGTAAACCCTAAATCTCATAAGTTCAGAGGTATGGGAAATTGCCTTGCTCCACTTTCCCAGATATTTCAGCCAAAATCTAAAAGCCACCACACTCACGCTCACAGCGGTGGTCAGCATACCCATCTGGCCAATCACTCTGTTAATGCCATAGAAAAAAGGCCTGGAAGGGCCTCAGACAATAATGGAGAGGACCTGCAGTACGAAGCTGCCCCTGTGCAGGTCAATGAATGTGATGATCCCCAGTTTGTCTCCAAGTTCCCAGGAACCATAAATGGTGTGGAAGCTGAGATAGCACTCGACACAGGGGCCAGTGGCATATTTGTTGACAAGAAATTCATCAGGGATGAAGATTACACAGGCCAGGTCGTCCGTTTGCATGTTGCTGATGGAGAATCTCATATGCGCCGCTGGTGTTTCAAGACCTTGATTGCAAGTACTACAAGAGAAAGCCCCAGCTGTGGCATTGATAAAGCCCTTGCACCCTTTCTTGCTGGGTCGTGTAACAAATCTAGCTCCTATTTTCCAGGCTGACCTCTACAATGAGGACATTACACAGTGAAGTGTCCCTAAGGCGAAATCACCACAAGCCATTTCAGCAGCTACTTCTGGCTCTGATGCCAGGAACTTGAACTATTCTCCGACTGACTCCGCTGACTCTGCCGCAGTAAGTACCCGTACTGTGGAACGTGGGGTTACCCGCTCCTTTATCAGATGATGCCCCTCAAGAGCCACTGAAGTCCCATCCAGACTTCCCAAAACTGCAGCATGACTGCCCCAGCCTCAAATGCTGGATGAAACAGGCCACTGAGGGAAGAACCTTTACGGTGAGAGGAGGAGGTCAGATGACCTACGCCCTTGAAGATGGAGTCCTTTGCAGGCAGGTCACTAAAGACAGACACACCTTTAAGCAGCTGGTGATGCCCACCTCATTGCTCTGTTAGGCTATGTATGTGGCACACCATTTACCTCTGAGTAGACCCAGAGTCAGAGCAAAAACTCGGCACCTTCTCCAGAAGGCTTTTACATTGCCAAGAATGTACGGCAAAATAGATAAATGTGTGGACTCCTGTCCCATCTGTCAATCCACCTCTACAGTATCAGTACCGAAACCCCCAATGGGCATAGCCAAGCTCTCAACAGAGCCATTTGCCAAGGTTGCTATCAACATTTTAGGTTCTACTAACCCAGCCTCATCCACAGGGAAACAATTCCTCCCGGTATATGTCGACCTGGCAGCAAGGTACCAGGGTGTAGTGCTGCTATGTTTTATCATGACGTAAGCAGTTGCTTGGGCCCTATTTGAAATCTGCTCCAGGGTTGGCATTCCTGAGCAGGTTACTTCTGACGATGGAAGTAAGTTTACAAGTAGGCACTCTGAGGCTTTCTGCAACCTCTTAGAAATGAAGCACATTTGCACAATTGTCTATCATGCCCAATCAAATGGAGCAAATGAACTCCATAACGGGACATCGGAGTGATGTTTGCACACGTTAGTGGTTGATAAACCCATGCAGTGGGACAAGTACATCTGCGCTGCATTTTTCTCCATCAGAGACATGCCCCACGACACTACTTTCGAGCTGATATATGGTCATAAGGTCAGAGGTCCAGTGGAGTTCTAAACAGAGAGATTGGAACTCATCCGCCATTGAGGACAAGGATAGGGATGTCCTTGAGTATATTTTGAAGTTTTCATCCCACCTCAAAATGGACTGGAAAGTTGCACACTTAGCCCTTAAGGGTAAAGAGCAGACTGCCAAGCTCCTCTTTGACAAGCATGCCCGGCGTCATGCCCTGACACCTAGAGATCGAGCAGGGCTACTTCCTCCAACAGATACCCACAAGCTAATGCTGCGCTGGAAAGGATCATACACTGTGGTACACCGTTTGACCCCCAACCATTACGTGCTAAACGTTGATTGAAGCTGTACCGCAAGGACACAGAGGCCCACAGGGATCCTGTGCTGGCACTCTCAGTGACCCCTACACATGCTCCTAGCAGCACCATTACCTCTGAGGCTGCAGCTACACAGGTGCTCCACTAATACCACCCCTTACCTCCTACAGCGGAGTACTCCTCCATTGAGGTGTTGACTGACTTACGTGAGTGGAGTTTTCCTGAAGAAGCCCCTCTGGACGCAGCAACCGTGCTCACAATGGAATATATGACCTTACCTTTTGATGATTTTAAGGACTCTGCCATTCTCACACACCAAAAGGAAAGTGTAATTGCATTATTAGCCCCAAATTGCAACCAAGTCAATGGGAACGGCTGAACGAGAGGACTCCAAGAACATTTTCAACGACCTCCCAGGTGCTACCACTACCCTCAAGCATCATGTCAGATTGACTGACCCGGAGTCATTTCGCCATTCCTATGGACTTCCCCACCAGCTGTCAGTACAGCTGAAGGAAGATCTTGACACCTGGATCCGCCTCAGAATAGTTGAAAAGAGCAATTTGCCTTGGTGTTCGCCGTTACTGGTGGTGTATAAGCGAGATGGCAGTCACAGGTTCTGCCTTTACTGTCGTAAGCTTAACTCCTGTACCATCTTTGATGGAGAGCCTATTACAGACGCCGAGCTTATTATCTTATTACTTTCCAAAGCCCGCTAATTGACAAACTTGGATCTGGCCAGTGGGTTTTGATAATTCCCAATAAGCGAGATTACCAAGCCCCTAACAACCTTTTCCAAGAGATACAGTCTGTACCAATTCAGGGTCATGCCTTTTGGTATGGTGAATGCCCCTGGCTGCTTCATCCACCTCATGAGAACAGTATTGCAGGGCCTCAACAGTGTTTCATGCTTTATAGATGACATCCTGGTGCATTCTCAGGATTGGTTTTCACACCTTGCGACTCTTCGCCCAGTTCTTGACCGTCTGAAGAAGCATTGAATCCATTTAAAATCCTTCAAGTGCAAGATTGGCTTCACACAAATGCAGTATCTCGGCCAATTGGTCGGAGAAGGAGTTATGTCCTGGGTAATGTTAACTACTACCAACGGTTCATTCCCTACTTTAATGCTATTGCTGCCTCTCTGCAGCAAATGAACTCCTCAAAACGGGGTAAGAAGTCCCTTGTCCCATGGATGGACGTGGCAGAGCGAGCATTCTTCAAGCTCCATGAAGCACTGGCAGGTGAGCCAGTATTACCACTGGTAATACTGGATTTCCCCTTTATCTTGCAGACCAACGCCTCAGACAAAGGCCTGGGAGTCATGCTATTGCAAGTCCGGTAGGACAATCCAGCAGAAGAAGCTCCGGTGCGATATGTAAGCCACAGGCTTCGCCCTGCAGAGCTGAATTACTTCACCTTGGAGAAGGAAGCTCTGGCTGCATAATGAGCCATAAAGAAATTTGAAGTCCATCTGTATGGCCGACATAGTGCCCTGAGAACAGACCAGCATCCTCTCTTAAAAGTACAGATGGCAGATAAGAATAGCACTCGGCTGAAAAGGTGGAAACTTTACCTGAACCATTTCATATTCACTGCCCAATATGTTGATGGAAAGGACAAAGACCTCACTGACCTACTGAAATGACGGTCACTACCCTCAAATGAGGTAGCTGGTGCTGTTAGCCTCAAATTAACTCGTCTGTAAGGACTACCTCCCTGCAGTTGTTGTTTGTTTAAATAAATATATATATATATATATATATATATATATATATATATATATATATATATATATATATATATATATATATATATATATATATATATATATATATATATACACATACATACATACATACATACGTGCATACATACATAAATGAGAGAGATCTAGGAGTAAACATACTGGCAGATTTGTCTCCAGAAATACATATAAATGGCATAGTAAGGGCAGCATATGCATTCTTATCAAATGTAAGGGTAGCCTTCAGGCACATGGACAAGGAAATGTTCAGAAATATTTATGTAACCTATGTGAGGCCAAAACTCGAATATGCAGCCCCCTTTTGGAATCCGCACTTGAAAAAGCACATAGCTAAGCTTGAAAAAGTTCAAAGACATGCCACGAAACTGGTGCCAGAAATACGCAATCTCAGTTATGATGAGAGGCTGAGGGAATTAGACTTACCATCACTCGAAGCTAGAAGAGTGAGGGGGGATATGGTGACAGTCTTTAAATTCCTTCATGGTTATGATAGAGTGGATAGGGATCGATATTTTGATATAGCAGGCTCTAGAACTAGAGGTCATAGTTTGAAGCTTGGTAAGAAAACTTCTTTGCAGGATGTAAGGAAATACTTTTTCAGTGTAAGAGTAGTTGATAATTGGAATTCGCTAAGCGAGGAGGTAGTTAATGCTATCTCAATCCATAGTTCTAAGGACAGGCATGATAAGTATCACTAAGTATAAAATGGAAGCGACCAGGAGACGGGAAGATACGAGCTTTGGGCTCTTTCCCGTAAACACAATTAGGTAATCACAATTAGGTAATCACATACATGCATACATTCATGTGCTTAAAAAAGGCGCAAACTCAATATCAGTGGCACTAAGTATCATATTTAAAAAGTCACTGGAGTCAGGGGAGATTCCAAGATGCTGGAAACAAGCAAATGTGATACCTATCTTCAAAAAGGGAAGGAGGGATACGGCTCTGAACTATAGACCAGTTTCCTTGACCAGCGTAGTTTGCAAAGTTATGGAGAAACTACTGAGGAAACATATCTCTCTTCACTTGGAATCCTTCAACTTTTTGTAAATGAGGCAACATGGCTTCAGAGAAGGTAGATCAACAGTAACAAACTTATTAGAATTTTATGATGAGGTAAGCCAAATCTTACAGGAAAGAGAGGGTTGGGCAGATTGCATATTCCTAGACTTCCAGAAAGCGTTTGACACTGTTCCACATGGGAGACTTATTAGGAAGCTGCAATCAATGGCTAGAATAGGTGGAAATGTTTTGGAATGGATAAAAACTTACTTAGAAGGAAGGGAACAGAGGGTTAGAGTAAGACACTCAGTGTCTGAATGGAGAAGAGTTAGTAGTGGAGTTCCACAGGGTTCAGTTTTAGGGCCACTTTTGTTCCTTGTATATGTAAATGGCCTACCAGAGTCTGTAAATTCATTCATGAATATGTTTGCAGATGATGCAAAGATTGTGAAGAAAGTAAAAAACGAGAACAATGGTAGAGAACTTCAGGAGGATCTAAATAATCTGCATGAGTGGTCAGAAAAGTGTCTAATGAAATTCAATGCTTCAAAATGTAAGGTAATGAGAATGGGTACAAGTGCAAGAAGGCCCAAGCTTGACTACTCGGTGGCTGGAGTACAACTTCAAGAGACAGAAAATGAGAGAGATCTAGGAGTAAACATACTGGCAGATTTGTCTCCAGAAATACATATAAATGGCATAGTAAGGGCAGCATATGCATTCTTATCAAATGTAAGGGTAGCCTTCAGGCACATGGACAAGGAAATGTTCAGAAATATTTATGTAACCTATGTGAGGCCAAAACTCGAATATGCAGCCCCCTTTTGGAATTCGCACTTGAAAAAGCACATAGCTAAGCTTGAAAAAGTTCAAAGACATGCCACGAAACTGGTGCCAGAAATACGCAATCTCAGTTATGATGAGAGGCTGAGGGAATTAGACTTACCATCACTCGAAGCTAGAAGAGTGAGGGGGGATATGGTGACAGTCTTTAAATTCCTTCATGGTTATGATAGAGTGGATAGGGATTGATATTTTGATATGGCTGGCTCTAGAACTAGAGGTCATAGTTTGAAGCTTCGTAAAAAAACTTCTTTGCAGGATGTAAGAAAATACTTTTTCAGTGTAAGAGTAGTTGATAATTGGTATTCGCTAAGCGAGGAGGTAGTTAATGCTATCTCAATCCATAGTTTTAAGGACAGGTATGATAAGTATCACTAAGTATAAAATGGAAGCGATCAGGAGACGGGAAGATATGAGCTTTGGGCTCTTTCCCGTAAGCACAATTAGGTAATCACAATTAGGTAATCACATACATACATATATACATACATACATGCATATATATATATATATATTATATATATATATATATATATATATATATATATATATATATATATATATATATATATATATATATATATATATATATATATATATATATATATATATATATATATATATATATATATATATATATATATATATATATATATATATATATATATATATATATATATATATATATATATACACTGTGAATACGTGAAAAATCGTGAAGTAAGAGCACCATATTTATTATAGGTATTTTACATTCATTTTAACCTTTACTGTATAAACCCTCCCTGCACTGTTAACAGACCACCCTTTACTTTATTAATTACAGCGCGCAAACATAAATTTATATGAACATGATATTATGAAGATTGAAAAAAAAACAATAAAAACAAACAGCAAATAAACTTTCAATATTATATTGTCAGAGAAATAGCAAGTAGAGAATATATATATTTCATTTAAGTTTCCCATGTACATTACAATATACGCTTTCTTTCTAACTAATTGTATACGTTTTCTTTTCCTCTCAGCTGACTTTGTTTACGTTAAGATTTCGTGCAGCATGGTCGATAGATAGAATAATGTTTAGAACCAAGAAGTATTAATAATACTATAATCTTGAAAATCAGATAAACCCAAGATAGGGTGAGTAAATAAATATTTTATGAGTAAGATATTGTGCCTGAATAAACATCAGCTGATACGGAAGTGGTAAAATGTTTTGGTTAGAGGTTTGTGCTCCCACATGATCCTCCTATTCTACCTCTTAATGCAATCAAATATTATGAAGAGAATTGAAAAGGGCATTACGAACAAACAGCAAGCAAACTTTTGATATAATATCATCAGGGAAATAGTGTGCGAGAGTGTATCAGTTGATACAGAAGCACCAAAACTCTTGCAGATAGAGGTTCATTTTCCTGCATCCTCCTCCTCTGCTACCGCTTAATGTGATCGAATATTATGAAGAGACTTGTAAAAAAGCATTAAGAACAAACAGCAAATAAGCTTTCGATATATCGTCAGGGAATTAGCATGTAGAGAATATATGCTGGCTAGTACAGTGGTAACGCGCTGGCTTCGCATTCACGAGGTCGATAGATCGGTTCCCGTCCAAAACCGAGAGTTTAAGCTGTTTACTGGCAGGAACTGCTGTGGTTGGACACCACAGTGGGGAGTTGGGGCTTGCCCTGGCTGACAAATACCCATTGTATTGAAATGGAAATAAAGTTTGTTTGTTTGTTTGTTTTGTTTGTTTTTTGTTTATATTTCACTTGAATTTCCCATGTACAGTACGATATTCGCTTTCTTTGTAACGAATTGTATAGTTCTCCTTTTCTCTCAGCTGGCTTTGTTTACGTTAAGGTTTCAAGCAGCATGGTCGATATGTAAAGAAGATAGAATAATGTTTGGAACCAAGGAATATTAATAATGCTATGATCTTGAAAATTAGATAAACCTCAAATAGGGTGAGTAAGTAAATACTTTATGAGTAAGATATTGTGTCTGAATAGTGATAAGCATCAGCTGATATGGAAGCGGCAAAACGATTTGGTTAGAGGTTCGCTCTCCCGCATCCTCCTCCTCTTTTACCTCTTAATGCGATCGAATATTATGAAGTATATTGAAAATAAGCATGAAGAACAAACAACAATCAAACTTTCAATATGATATCGTCAGGGAAATAGTGTGCAAGGGTCCATCAGCTGATACGGAGGTCGCAAAACGTTTGCATCCTCGTGCTCAATAATAGCATATACCCAAAATATCTGCGATATAAAATATAAACAACGTGTATCCAGTAGTAGGTTGGCTCATGGCACCAGCTACACTGAATATTCTTGGATATTCACTACACATCTTTTATAATCCCTTCACATCTGACAGGTCATTACACTCTCCATCTCTGTTTCTCTTTACTTTATGTATTCTATGTGCCCAGGCCCGATAAGAGCTGTTTTATTTTATTATTTTGGGCCCATCCTGGTGTCACAATCATATTTTTTTTTTTTGCTCGCCAAAAGAATTCGCGATGCACTGAATTCATGGTAGGTGAATCGCGACATAGCGAAGGATTACTGTATATATTTCTTTGATTGTAGTTTTATTTTCTCTTTTTGTGGGACCCTGAAAGCCAGAACATGGTGGAAATCTTTGGATTAGTATTGAATGGCTGAAGCTGTTTTAAATCCATTCACCCATTGTTAAGGAAGACTGGGCTCAAAACTTTCCTTTTACATACATATATGTGTATTTCCTTTGTTTGTGTATATTTTTTTTATTGCCTTATTGCATGTGATGAATTCTTTAAAACCTGAATACTGATATTCTCTCTACTATTTCATTGTGATTTTAATTTACTTGAAATTTGTATTTGTTCACATTCCTTTTATGTTTTCTGCATATTATTTAACTGTGATTTTTTTCATAATAAGAATTTATTCATTTTCCTTTATATTATTATATGTCAAACCATTAAGATATGTTCCAGTGGTGAAGCCCATCTTCTTTTCATTCTTTCTTTTCCCCTAAGAGAAACTCTCATCCCTCATAATAATAGTGAGATCTCCATCACTTCCTCTGTTTTTTTTTCCTCCACCTGGAACAGAATATTGTTAAAGCAAACATTCACTAGAAAGGGCCTTCCCCCACATTTACATCCTGCAAAAAAGTTTTCTAACGAAGCTTCAAACTATGACCTCTAGTTCTAGAGCCAGCCATATCAAAATATCGATCCATGTCCACTCTGTCATAACCTATTAATTTCCTTTTGAAACATGGTTAAATGTTCTGGTCTAATAAGAAAGAAGTCTACCATATTAACTTGATCAAATATCTCACCTTTACCACTATAAGGCAAATATGAAAGTGACAAAGTATCAGCTATTTACATTTCACTTCCTTTTTTGTGCTTTATTTGTGCATTTTATAGCAAAATTCTCATGAGAATACCCTGTAGCCTTGTAGGGGCTCTACACAAAGCTTAAGAATTATTGTCTAATGCTTTATAATCAGTATCTACAATAGTTTTTCTACCAAAAGTATGCTGATGGGATTTTTCTAGAGCAAATGCAATTGAAACTTCCTCTATTTCAATTTGTGCATATAGAGTTTCTGTCTCAGTCAATGCTCGATTTGCATATGCGATAAGCTTTCCAGACTACGTTAAGCTGCACCTAAACCTTTCTGTGAAGCATCACACTGGATGACTAAGTCATCATTTACATAATAGTACTGCAAAACAAGTGCTGCAGGAATATTTTTTTTAATTCTACCAATTACTTTATGATAATCATCTCTCCTTTTCCACTCTACATTTTGTTGAGTTACCAGTCTTAATGGTTCCATTAACCCTGACAAATTAGGTAGGAACTTTGCTAAATAATTAACCATACCCACAAATCCTTGTAAACCAGCAACTGCTGTTGGGAGATCCATGTTCAAAATTCCTTCCATTTTTAATGGATCAGAGTTCAAGCCATTACAAGTCATCTATGGCCAAGAAAAGTAATCTCATACTTTTTAACTTTAGTCTTGGCTTTATTTAACTTTACACCTACGAGTATTTCTCTACATCACTATTTCCAATGTGGGGAGTACTCCCCCCTGGGCGTGTAGGACAGATCCTGGGGTAGTGATGCATAAGGGGGTGGTAGGGGGTTACAGGGTGGTATTGGGAGCAGTTATTAAATAACTTTTTGTTTATTACAAAATTTGAATGACAAATTATGTCATAGCTACTAAGGTAAAGGAATGCGTATGCAGTTTATGAAGAATAAAACTGGCATAAGAATTATAAATGAATGCATAGCTTTGTTATGTAGTCAATAGTTGGAGTCAAAAGTCCGAAATTTTACTTGACACGTGTACACAAGTACAGTGACACACCAGTTACAACACGCTGCCGAGCCATATCAGAGAACAGAGTCAGCAGACAACTACAAGAGCCAAACTTCAGCTCAGTTTTGTAAGCACTAACAGAAATATCAATCCTGTAATGCTCAGAATTCAAAAATATACTAAAGATGCAACAGAGTGGTAGCCTATTGTTAAAGAGATGGCAAAGGGTTTGGAAGTGTTACTGTGCCAAGGCTTTGATTGTGTGACTATCACTCTTCACTCCCAGAAGGATGTGGTGATGAGAGGTGGTGATGGTTAAGGGAGGTGGTGATGGGAGGTGGCATTTGCAAATATCATAGGAAAAGTTATCAACAGAGGTTTTCAAAAATAAGTTAATTTCACCAACGTACTCATAATTACTGATACTGGCAAACATAATACTTTGTATCGGTACTCGATACTGCCAATACTACACAGGAAAATACTTGGTATTGTATCGAAACCAAATTCTTGGTAGAATATAACTTATGTAAAATAGTATTTTATTATAGATCATTAATATTTGAATGCGATAATAAACACATCATTGAAGTCTATCATAAGAAATAAAATTAACAAAGTATTACTGCGAAAAAAAATAAATTAAAATATATATATATATATATATATATATATATATATATATATATATATATATATATATATATATATATATATATATATATATATATATACATATATATATATATATATATATATATATATATATATATATATATATATATATATATATATATATATTGCTTGCAAGTTTTATTATTTGTTCCAGACTAAAGTACGGCCACAACACGGCAAGCAAAAATGAAGTGTAGGCAATATAGTGTGGAATATCTGAAAAATGGATTTGTATCAGCACCATATAGCCAACAACAATCTGGATGAGTTGCAAAGAGACATGTTTGAGAGATTTCAGGATCTTTTATTGCTTAAAATACCAGACTGGGTGATCAAACCATTCTTAGATGTCAACAGTTAGGAAACAGGAGTGGCAGAGAAAGAACTTGTTTCAATCCAAAATGACATTGAGCTGAGGCTAAAGTTTAAAAATTCATATCAAGATTTTTGGCTACAAAAAAAATATCTTAATGCTATCCAGTACTGTGGAACAAGGTCACGATGTACTTTATTACCTTACCAACATCATATTTAGTAGAACTGGGCTTCATTGCAGTCTCCTTGCTTCTTTCCAAGCAAAGAAACAGACTGAAATTTACTGAACGTGTGGATATATGACTTCTTAGTGAGTTCCAGTCTAATGTTGAGAAGCTGATATCCCTGCACCAAGCACATCCATCCCAGTAACAATAATTGTGAAGACAATGAACTAAGTTACTATGGTTATTGGTGAAATATTGATTTACCCTTCCATGTTGCGGACACAGCAAAAACTGCTAAATAAATTGGTTTGCTAAATTAGGTTTTATTGTAATATACATCTTTGTGTTTATTATTAATATTTTCAATTTTAAATATACCAAAACAAAAAAGGTGTGTGTTTGCATGTGTATGAGGGAGAGGGGGCACTAAATATCCACCTGGAAGCCAAAGGGGTGCCAGCCTGGAAAAGTTTGGGAACAACTTGCTCTACATCTACTTAACAATTAATAAAATTTATTACCATGGTCTCACTCAGCCTGCTCATGATTATCAATAATACCATATACTAAAATATCATCAGCTTCACATACAATACCTTCCAAACCATCAAATGTCATTTCATGTGTCTTTTGAAATATTTTACTACTTACAGCCAAGCCAAATGGCAACTTTACTCATCTATATCTACCCAATTGCATTTGAAAAGTAGTAACCAGCCAATAGCTCTTTTTAATATCATCGCTAGAAAAAAAATGTCAGCATTTGATAGTTCATTTAATACATCATCTAAAATAGGTTTTGGGTGGAACTCTTGCCTTAGGGATTAATAAAAATTTGTAGGTCTATACACCTCCTTGCATCCCCAGTATTCCTTGTTGCAGTGACTAGTTTGCTAACCCACTCTGTTGATTCATCAGTATTACATACAAAATTTTTCTTTTTCATCCTTTCAAGAATTTTTTTTACCATTTCCTCTTGACTAACTGGAAGTCTGCATGAAGTTATGGCAATAGACTGCACATAACTGTTAATAGTTATATGAACATAATATGGATGAGCTCCTAACTCATAGCTAAAAACATCAGCACTTAGAGAAAGTAATTTACGGCACAAATTTTCTCATACCACACTGTAATGAGACTCATTAGTGTCGACGTTTTCTTACCTAAGAGAAGTGTATACTTTTCATCAATAACAAAAAATCCCATTAAGTATTTTTTCTTATTTTTACAATTTCTTATGTTAATTTTACACTTACCAATGGGTTGCACAGATGAGGACAATCAGGCCTCAAGCATAGTATCAGAATAGCTTAAAATGTGCTTAGGTACATACTAAATAGGTATTATATTAATACTGGCACCACTGTCGACTTGAAAAGTCACTATTTTTCATTAATTTCCACTGCAGCAAATATTATCTTATCATGCATGGGATTATAATTCACAAAATTTACACTTTCTTAAACTTTTACCTTCACCACTTGGGTCACAAAACTTTTTTTTTTTTCCTAAAAAGCTTACACTGTGCTATCTAGGCATCCAACTCAGCGTTTGTACTGTATCACTTTTGTTCTCTTAATAAATGTACATCTACATTTGTAAAGTTTGAAAATTTGTATGAATGTCAATAATTTTCTTCAGGTTTAAATTTTCAGCATCGGAGAAGTTTTTCTCAAGTCATGATTCCTACATTTGTATACAAATTTATCTCCAAGAGGTTTGTCTTTTTCGTTATCATAATCGTACTATAATTTAGAATCTTATGTCCAATAATGTAGGATTCCACAGACACCTGTATATGTATTTATCTTTCTAACTTTATAGCATGCCGCTAATTTATCATTTTTTGGACCAAAGTACACTTCAAATTTAGCAAGAACAGAAGATAATACATTACTTGCGAGGAGTCTGCTGCATCTGGATCATTGGGAGGGGGAAAATTTATTGCATTGTTGACATCCAGCAGCTCATCTCCGCAAGTTATGAGCAGCAATCCGATTTCAAATTATGCAAGTTGTTTTATTATGTGGTGGCATTTAGAAACAACTTGTATTTTTGTCGGAATGATCTCCAGACATCCTTACTGGCACCACTAAGAAACAGCCTACTGGGGGAAGGGGCATACAAAGGTACATCAGTCACCATTCTCTCGACCCACCGTTAGCCTCGGCTCTGAAACACGAGATACGACGATATAATGGGATAGGATGGGGGGGGGGGGAATTAGACATTAGAAGAAGCCCACTAGGAAGGCAATTAATCACATACACATGATGAAACAAAGCATTGACTATTTACGTTAGTTACTTTTAATTTCTTATTCAACCTTACAAAATATTATGGTTATCCCACAGCTGCTGCAACCATATTATTTAATACAAGGTGGTCTCTAATGGCGCTCATACACTATCAGTCATAATTGCGCAATCATATAAATAGTGTGTGAGTATGATTGAAGGATTGCACAAATGAATGAAGATGATTGAAGAGGGTCCAACATGGTTTGATGTTTAGACGCCCAATCATGACACTTGCCCAATCAAGATTGACAGTGTGTGGCAATGATTGAGCAAATACATTAGTTTTCCACCACCAGCCATTGTGAGTACACAGGACACTCAAGAGTTAGGGCGGAAATTCCTTGAACTACATCGAAGTTTCCCAGCATTGTAAAAGATCAAATGTGATCATCACAAAGACAGAAATTTGAAAGGGGAATGCTACAATAAATTAGTAGAAAAACTAAATGAAATAGACCCTAATGCGACCCGTAGTATGGTCACAGAGAAGATCAGTGCCTTCCAGTCCAACTACCGAAGGGAATTAAAGAAAGTGTTAGCTAGTGAGAAATCAGAAGCTGGGATCAAGGATATCTACAGATCCTCCCTGTGGTACTACAATAGCCTCGAATTTCTTCGAGACCAGGAAGTGCAACAGGAAGGAATCTCAAGCATGGACAATGAAGAAGAGGGAAACAATCATGATACTTTATTGGATGACCCAGTAAGTACTAAATAGTCATGCAAATTCATTTCAACAGCAGAACATTGTCGACCATTCCAATATCATAATATTATTGTACTTTTTACACAAAACTAACAATACTGACTCACCATATACTGTACAATATGTATGCTAACTCACTCACATCTCATACTCCTTGATTCCTACCATGGTCCGGATCCAGTGTTATTGAAATAGTGACACAATTTATCCCGTATATCCTTACCTGATGAAGTTGCATTGCATACAGGTGTTGTTGCCAGTGGAAGAGGCTGTCTGTCAGATACCCAGTTTGCTTTTAAATATGCCTGTATTTGTCTTTTGCGCAGGTAGTTATGTAGATAACAGGGAGCCAACACTATTGTTGAAGCTTTGGTTGGACATACATTGATTATAGATAGAAGAACCCTAAATCATGATGCCATTATCTCAAATGCATTTTCAACATGTTGTGCTCATGACACTCGATAATTGTAAATGTCTTGTGCTTTTGGTGAGGTTTTTTGAAGCATAAGGCTTAATTAGGTTGTCCATTAATGGTAAGGCATTGTCTCCCACGAAAACATATGACACAATATCATGACATCCAGGCAGAGAGGTTGGTTCAGGCATTTGAAGTGTATTGTCTTTCAACTGTTTACAAAATTTAGTGTTAGCAAATACACCATCATCAGAAACCCTACCATTTGTAACAAATTCTACCAATATAAATTCATAATTTTCATTAACAACAGCCATTTGTATTGACTCAATATGTGCTTATAATTGTAGTAATCTGAACCTGAACCATTGGGTTTGGTAATCTGTACATGTTTCCCATAGATGGCCCCAATACAATGCAGAAACTGCCATGTCCTTTCAAATGCATCAGATACGTCCACCCATTCATCTTCAGTCTGTGGTATCTGTGAATGGGAAGCAGAAATGATTTAAGGGATACGCCTACTAGACTTTTAAGCATTAAATATTCCATCCTCATGAATGTCTGACAATACTGTTCCCTTCTGGAGGAACCGAATACCTCCCATGCTGACATACGTGTTCAAGCACAAAAGATGGTGGCAAGCTAATCCAACAATAAAAGGAAGATAGACATAAAAGCTAAATGCAATGAACTTCTGTCACACGCATACAGTCGTCTTCAGCAAAGTTAAAATGCCATTGATGTGTTGGCAAAGAGTTGGGCTCAAGAATTTAAAAATCTGAGTGCCGATCAACAAATATATGCAAGGAAAGGTATCAATGATATCTTGTTTGAGGGTCGGCTAGGGACATTGCACCATCACTCTATTAAGTTAATGAGGGCAGTTTTGTACCAAGTAGTATCTCCACGCCTATTCCTGTCATTTTACCTTACACTGCATCAAGCTCTTCCATGGGGACTGATATACCACCACCCATTGTTCAAGAACATGTTATTCCCCTTCGTACACATACGTCAGTAAATGATAATGCACAGCATAGTTTCCATCAGTTTTTATTTCACAAAGATTCTTGCACTGTAGGTAATCATTAAGTGGATGGCAATATTAAAGTACAGTGGACCCTTGTCCCACAAATTCCCCCCCCCATAAACAAATCGCAGCACAAACACTATTTATGAACAAATTCTGCATCGTCCCCCGTACAAACCCTCGAGTCCTGAACATGCATATACATGCTCATCCGGCCTGGCGACCACATTCGCCCAGGCAACTACATTCCCGCTCAACCGGGCGACCACATGGTGGCTCTCAGTTCTGCATTGGTGCCCATGCTGTGTCATTCGTTCGCACTCTGTTTGTAGCTTGTTCATATTCTTATTTTGTAGTTTTCAATTGTTTTGGCTTTACTTTAAACTAGACCACATTAAGGCTCCTAATAAAGTGAAGTACATAAGTGTCAATGGCGTTAAACACCCTAGATGCGTGACAGTGGAAACGAAGAAAGAAATAATTTCTAAGCATGAAAACGAAGAAGGAAATAATTTCTAATCATGAAAGCGAAGAAAGAAATAATTTCTAAGCATGAAAACGGTATGAGTGTTTCTGATCTCACCACACAGTATGACAAAGCGAAATCGACCATCTGTACTATTTTGAAAAATAAAGAGATCTTTAAGGTGGCTGATGTGGCTAAAGCAATGACTATATTAACAAAAAATAGCTCGCAGTTGATAGAAGAGGTAGAAAAGTTATTTTTGGTTTGAATAAATGAAAAACAACTGGCTGGAGATAGTGTTAGTTAGGTCATAATATGCACTAAGGCTTTACAAAAACACCACGATTTAGTAGCAAGGACTCCGAGTCCGAGTGGCATTAAAATTGACAAATTTAAAGCTAGCAGAGTCAGGTTTTTCTAAATTTCGTCAACGAACTGGGATTCATCCTGTTATAAGGCATGGAGAGGCGGCTAGTTAAGACCAAAAGGCAGTGGATGTGTACGTGCAAGAATTCGCCAAATTTATAGAAAGTAAAGTTTATGTTTTGCAACAAGATTTTAACTGTGATGAAACCAGACTCTTTTGGAAGAAAATGCCTAAAAAAACGTATATAACCCAAGAGGAGAAGTCACTGCCTGGCCATAAACCAATGAAAGACAGACTTACACTTTTATTGTGCGCTATTGCTAGTGGGGACTGCATAATTAGGCCTCTTTAGTTTACCACTCTGAAAATCTGGGCATTTTTAAGCAAAATAACATGCTGAAGGCTAGTCTTCCGGTAATGTGGAGGTCAAATCCAAAGGCTTGGGTCACATAGATTTTAATTATAGAGTGGCTGATTGAAGTGTTCGTGCCAATTGTGAAGAGATATCTTGAAGAAAGAGATTTGCCCCTTTAGTGTCTCCTCCTAATGGATAATGCTCCTGCCCATCCTCCAGGTCTGGAAGAAGACCTTGCTCAAGAATACGACTTCATAATAGGCAAATTTCTGCCTCCAAACACCACTCCTCTTCTCCACCCTATGAACCAACAAGTGATTTCTAATTCTAAGAAAGTCTATGCGAAGGGTCTTTTTGCCAGGTGTTTCCAGGTCACCACCGACACGGATTTGACCCTTCGTGAATTCTGGAAAGACCACTTTAATATCCTCCACTGCATTGGCATCATTGACAAGGTATGGAAGGAGGACTCATACCACACGTTGAACTCTGCCTGGCTGGTTGTGTGGTTGAATGAGACATTGATGGCTTCAAGCAGGAGTCAGTTATCAAAATTGTGATCGAAATTTAGGCCACTGGCAAAAATTTTGGCTTGGAGGTAAATGAGGAGGTTGTGGAGGAACTGGTAGAGGATCACAAACAAGAACTCAGCACCGAAGAACTAATAAAGTTTCTACTTGAACAGTGAAGACTTTCTAGAAGAATCAGCCATCGGAGGAGGGAGTTGATAGGATAAAAATATCCAGTGAAAAACTTAAAGACATAAATAGTAAGTGGACTGAGGTGCAGGCTTTTGTTGAGAATCATCACCCAGACAAAACTGTGAGCAACAGAGCAGTGAACATTTTAGTGTAATGTCTCACTTAAGGAACTATATCGGCAAAGAGACACATTTCTCTGGATCGTTTTCTTGTGCCATTAGTCAGAGACCCACCTTCCAAAAGAGAGCATAGAGAGAAAACACCAGAAATACAGCCTGTACCTGAACAGTTACCTAACGTTTTAACTGAAGGGGACTCGCCCCACGGACAAATCACCCCACGAACAGTGTTTAGGAATGGGTTAAATTCGTGACTAGAGATATGACTGCACAATTATTGATTTTTTTTCCAGTTAGTTTACATTGCAGCCTACAAGTTATTAACCAAGAACTTACCGTTGTATTGCTTGCATTGTACAATGATAATCTTAGTAATCATATTATATCATATGCGGCATGATCTTTGTATTATTACCCCTACCTTAATACTCTCCTTCAGCACAGAGGCAATAGCACTACAAGTCTGTATGATTATATGTCCAAGGCTCTGTCCAGATATAGCTGTGGTGAATTTCAGGTCCTCAATTGATCTCCAATCATCAGTACAGCTTCCGCAAGGCAAGATCCACTGGTGATCTCCTGTCCTATCTTACTCATGTATGGTCATCTTCTCTGAGGAATTATGGGGAATCCTTTGACGTCGCCCTTGATATCTCTAAGGCTTTTGACAGAGTCTGGCACAAGGCTTTGTTGGCCAAACTCCCTGCCTATGGCTTTACCCCTTCTTTCTGTTCTCTGATTTCCAGTTTTCTTACTGACCATTTTATATCTGTAGTTGTTGATGGCACGTCATCTAGCCCTTTCTCTGTTACCAGGGGTGTTCCACAGGGCTCTGTTCTTTCTCCTCATCTGTTCCTTCTTTTCATCAATGATCTTCTACAATCCCCATCTTCCTCTTTTCCTCATACCTTTGTTGATGATTCTGCCCTTCACTTTTCCTCTGCCTTTTCTTCACAAACTTCATCTGTTACTTGTAATCAATCTTGTATCACTCTTTCTTCTACTCTTAAGTCCGATTTGCAGAGAGTATCTGAGTGGGGAAATCAAAATTTAATTAAGTTCAATGCCTCCAAGACACAATTTCTGGATATCTCTTTATCTTCTTCTCCTCCTGATAACCCTATTGTCTTTGACACTAACGAAATTTACCCTCTTAACTCTATCAACATATTAGGAATCCATATAGCCTCTAACTTGTCTTGGAGGAATCACATAGTCCAAATTTCTAAATCTTCACCCAAAAAATTGGGGCTTTGTTTCATTTTCGTTATTACTTTTCCTCTTTGCAGTTACTTAAAATTTACAAAGGTCTTCTCCGACCCTGCTTATAATGCTGCTCACACATATGGGGTGCTTCTTCTTATGCTTATCTCCTTGATAGGGTTGAATCTAAGGAAGTCAGACTCATTAGTGATCTTTCTCTAACCTCTAATCTGGGTTATCTCTCTCTTCGCCGTAAGATATCTCCCTTTCTCTTTTCTATCTCTACTTCCATCACTACTCTGATGAGTTGGCTAGTTGCATCCCTCCCCCACTGCCGAGGCCGCATAACACTCGCCAAGCGGCCTAGTCTCACAGGTACTCTGTGGAAACTTGCAGCTCGCGGATTGGTCAGTGCAGCGAATGCTTTTTCCCATCTACCTCCAGACTCTGGAACTCTCTTCCTCCTTCTGTCTTTCCTAATTTTAATGACCTTTCATCCTTCAAAGAGCAGATTTATCATCATCTCAGAGCCTAGTCCTCCATATCTCTGGTTCCTCTGTACTTTGACAGTTTTTTCTGTCTGTCGTTTTCCTTTGTGTGACATTACCTCATCTCTGCCTTGTCCTTAACCTTTTTCTTTTCCTTCATCTTGGTATTTTCTCTTGCCCGGGCTTTTATTGATGAGGCTGTTTCTGCCTGTCCCGGTGTCACACTCATAAAAAAAAATAAAACCGTATAGTACTGGAAAGCCTTTCACTTGCAGATATTGCATCTCTCATCTTTGTGTTCACCTTCCGTATGAGTGGCGTAACCATTCCCAGCAAATCAATGAATGCTTCCTTGTCCATACGTGGGAAATTCTTGTAGTCTACAGGAGAAGAGATTAGAAGTTCTTGTAGAAGGTTTTGTGAGTAAATGCATTCCTTTTCTTAAGCCAATCCTTTATGCACACCTTTCTTCTCCTTTTCTTCATTGGTTCCATGCCCTCAAGGGCAAGGACAATGGCAATAATTCAGCCTCCCTACTCATCTTGACTGGATGAAGCACACGACAGCTGATTATTGCACAATCTCATCACTAGCGTGTGGCCAAAACCAATGATTGAACTGTTTGCGCAATCACCATGATTGTGCAATCATGGCTGATAGTTTATGGGGGTCTTAAGGGAAGAGAATCGACATCATTCTAGCTATGTTTATTGCGCACAAAACACTTACATAATATAAGCATCGTCATTTCTTGGGGGCTATATTTATGCTTTTTCTAATTATGAAACTATATAGTAATCGTGTTGTATCATGTACAATTCTAAATAAACTGATTTGACCCAGCCATCATGATTTATAAAATGAGATTATAAAATATAGAAAAAGTGCTTAGCATACTGGGAATAATTTCCTCTTGATCTTAAGCCAACTACTATATTCTCTGTTGATAATTTAATGTCAAGAGATTTTTCTTTTGCACCTGGGTCCCATACATCTAGAGGTCCAGTTCTAGCATTATAATTCCCACTTTATTCTACTAAAAGGTTATGCACATCCAACTGACTGCTATGAAAGATTATTACCAAACTTATTTTGATACTTTATGTACATAATTTTATTATAAAATTCTTCATAAAGAACCGTAAAATAAAAGGAAAAATACATTCAACAGTCGATAAAGTCCGCTGGATCTAATTCCTGGATAGGAGTACCATCCAGACATGTTGCTTCAACAAGCCCTAAGAAAGTTGAATTAGCAATGAGCCACGCTATGTCGCAACCACAATCAAGAGGGTTATCTGAAATATGCAAAACGATTACTTTATAATTTACAGTCTTTCAAGTAAAAAAGAAAAATACTGCTACATCAATATAGAAATGTGTATATTATTTCTCATACATAACGCCATAATAGTAAACTTTAAAACCATCATGATGGCATATAATCTCCCTTATATTAGTCGATATTTCCTATGATTATATGGAGGCAAGAAAATAAATTCAGAGGGAAAGGATTTACCAGTTTCAATTACCCCTTGTATTTCATAATCGCCCAGCACAGCAAGTAGGTCTGCTCAAAATGAACATATATGGTTTTAGGTAAAATTCCCCATTTCTTAGAAAATTATGAAAAGAGCTCGGAAATAGATGCATTCTTTTCTGAATATTCTGTAAAAATAAAAAAAAACGCAGTAAAAAAAATTAATGAAGCAACTACAAATAAGCTTTTAATATCTTCCTTCATGAAGAATAAATTCAGAAATGATACAAGCAATTCATAATAATAATAATAATAATAATAATAACCTTTATTTCCATTACAATACAATGGGTATTCGTCAGCTGGGACAAGCCCCAACCCCCCACTGTGGTGTCCAACCACAGCAGTTCCTGCCAGTAAACAGCTTAAGCTCTCGGTCTTGGACGGGGACCGATCTTTCGACCTCATGAATGCGAAGCCAGCGCGTTACCACTGTACTAGCCAGTGCAACTTGAAATAATAGTTCATATTAATTAGAATGTCGTAATAACAAAAACAACACATTTAAGAAAGATTACACTCACTCTCCACTGAAACTTGTGCCGAGTCCTCTAAACTAGATCTCCATACTTGCTCCTCGAATAGCATCAGAGAGTTAAAATCGGCCCTGATGAACCCAGCACCTATATATAAATAAATGCATAAACAAATATATATATATATATATATATATATATATATATATATATATATATATATATATATATATATATATATATATATATATATATATATATATATATATATATATATATATATATATATATATATATATATATATATATATATATATATATATATATATATATATATATATATATATATATATATATATATATATATGTATATATATATATATATATATATATATATATATATATATATATATATATATATATATGTATATATATATATATATATATATATATATATATATATATATATATATATATATATATATATATATATATGTGTATATATATATATATATATATATATATATATATATATATATATATATATATATATATATATATATATATATATATATATATATGTGTGTGTATATGTATATATATATATATATATATATATATATATATATATATATATATATATATATATATATATATATATATATATATATATATTATGACAGGACGTGAAAGAGAAGTTGCGAATATGATGGAGGGAAGGAAAATCCAAATCTTATGTGTACAGAAGACAAGATGGAAGGGAAATAAAGTTAGAGAGATTGCTGCGGGATATAAACTATTCTACAGTGGATGCACAGAGCAAGGAAGAAATAGAGTTGGAATTATTCTAGCTGGAAAGCTCGAGAGCTGTGTAATTGAAGTGAAAAGATTGAATGATAGAATAATGCGTATGAAATTAGATTGGGATGGAGAGATACTGAATATTATAAGAGCGCATGCACCCAAGTCAGGATGTTCAGAAGAGGAAAAAGATGATTTTTAAAAACAGCTCGATCGGGAAATGATAGATATACCAAATGGAGAACCACTTTTGATAGGATGGGACTTAAATGGGCATGTGGGAAGAAATAACCAGGCTTTGGAAAGGATACATGTAGGATGGGCGATAGGTACTCGGAGTGTAGATGGCTTTGGCATTTGATATGGCAGTAGTTAACACTTTTTACGAGAGGCAACCAAGGTATCTTACAACCTATAAAAGTGGTGGGAAAGAGTCACAAATTGACTTCGTATTTTGTAGAAGAATAAATCTGATAGAAATAAGAAACTGCATGGTATTTCCAGGAGAATTTGTGACACCACAGCATAGAGTTTTGACAATAGATTGGGCAGGAAGGCTACAATAAGAGGTAGGCAAGAAATGATCCCCAGAATAAGGGGGTGGAAACTGAAAGAACCAGAATATAGAGATAGTTTCATAGAGAGTGTATGTGTGGTGGGAAGAAAATACAAGTGAATTGAGAAGAGTGGGAAAGGAAGTTCTAGGAATGTCGACAGGAAAAGCCCAGGTGATAAAGAAACTTGGTGGTTGAATGCTTATGTACAAGAAAAAATCAAGATAAAGAGAAAGACAAAGAAAAGGTATGCTGAGACGGGGACAAATGAAGATAAGGAGAGAAGTAAAGTGGCAAAGAAGGAAGCAAAAGTTGCAGTGGCACAGGCTATGCAACAAGCATTGGATAGTGTATATGATGAATTGGAAAGTAAAGAGGGACAAAAGAAAATATTCAAGATTGCCAAAGGAAGAAATAAAGCAACAAAGGATATTACTCATATAAAGCAGGTAAAGAATGGGGAAGGGGCTGTAATGTGTAGCTCAAGTGACATCAAGGAAAGGTGGAAATAGTATTTTGAGAGATTGCTAAATGAGGAAAATCCAAGAACGATTTTTTTGTAAATGGAACACCAAATTTAGGAATGATAAATGATATAGAAAGAGAGGAAGTCAGGTTTGGCTTGGGAAAAATAAAAAATTGAAAAGCTACAGGCCCAGGCGAGATCCCAGTAGAAGTTTGGATATGTTTAGGGAAACTTGGAATAGATATGCTATGGGATCTAATGAAAAAGATACATTGGAAAGAAAAGATACCAAAGGAATGGATGAAAAGCTTTTTCACACCATTATTTGAGGAGAAAGGGTATGTTCAAGATTGTAATAATTACCGGATAATCAATATAAATTCGCACACGATAAAGATATGGGAAAGAATTATAGAACATAGATTAAGGGAAGAGACAAAGATTGGGGAAGAACAGTTTGGATTTATGCCAGGTAGAAGGACATCTGATGCAATTTTTGTCATAGGACAGCTAATGGAAAAATATAGAGAAGGCCAAAAGGAACTGCATTTAGTATTTCTAGATTTAGAAAAACCCTTTGACAGAGTCCCACGGCAAGATATCTGGAGATGCCTGAGAGAGAGGAACACTCGAGAAGTATGTTAAGAGTGATTAAATATATGTATGAAGGAGCATGCACACAAGTAAGAACAAGTGTTGGATTGACAGAGGACTTTGTAGTAAGGGTTGAGCTACATCAGGGATCGTTATTGAGTCCATTTTTTTATAATATAATAACGGATGTAGCTACTGAACGAGTAAGGGAACGGGACGGTGGAGTATGTTGTTTGCTGATAATGTAGTGTTGTGTGATGAGACCAGAGAGGGAGTGGAGAGGAAGTTAGATAGATGGAGAGAGGCATTCCAAAATAAAGGACTGAAAATCAGTAGAACAAACACAGAGTATATGTGTTGTCATCCCACCAGTCAGTTGGGTGACAAACATCTACAGGAGGATATAGTACAGAGGGCAGAAAAAGGTAAGTACTGGGTTCATATGTAGAGGAAAATGCAGTACTCCAAATGGAGGTAAACAGCAGAATCCAAGCAGGATGGATCAATTGGAAAAGGGTATCTGGAGTATTGTGTGACCGGAGGAAAACTGTGAAGCTAAAGGGAAAAGTGCATAAGACTGTAGTAAGACCTGCAATGACATATGGAGCAGAGACCTGGCCCATGAAGATATCTTATAAAATGAAAATGGATGTAGAAGAAATGGGAATGCTTAGCTGGATGGTTGGAATCAAAAGAAACGATAGGATTAAGAATTATTTAGTAAGAGAAACAACTAAAGTTATAGAAGTGTCTAAGAAAATCCAAGAAAAGAGGCTTCACTGGTTCGGACATGTCATGAGGAGGGACCAGGAGTATGTTGGGAGGAGAGTGTTGGAGATAGAGCTGCCAGGTAGGAGGAGGAGGGGGAGACCGAAGAGAAGGTTGATGGAGTGTGTAACAGCTGATATGGAACAAAATGATATTACAGTGAATGTCGTCAAATATAGGAATCGTTGGAAACGACTTTCCACAAATAACGACTCAGCATACGCGGGAAAAGCTGTAGTGGAAGAAGATGATATATATATATATATATATATATATATATATATATATATATATATATATATATATATATATATATATATATATATATATATATATATATATATATATATATATATATATATATATATATATATATATATATATATATATATATATATATATATATATATATATATATATATATATATATATATATATATATATATATATATATATATATATATATATATATATATATATATATATATATATATATATATATATATATATATATATATATATATATATATATATATATATATATATATATATATATATATATATATATATATATATATATATATATATATATATATATATATATATATATATATATATATATATATATATATATATATATATATATATATATATATATATATATATATATATATATATATATATATATATATATATATATATATATATATATATATATATATATATATATATATATACATTATATATATATATATATATATATATATATATATATATATATATATATATATATATATATATATATATATATATATATATATATATATATATATATATATATATATATATATATATATATATATATATATATATATATATATATATATATATACATATATATATATATATATATATATATATATATATATATATATATATATATATATATATATATATATATATATATATATATATATATATATATATATATATATATATATATATATATATATATATATATATATATATATATATATATATATATATATATGTATATATATATATATGTATATATATATATATATATATATATATATATATATATATATATATATATATATATATATATATATATATATATATATATATATATATATATATATATATATATATATATATATATATATATATATATATATATATATATATATATATATATATATATATATATATATATATATATATATATATATATATATATATATATATATATATATGTATGAATGCAGTAATTTTAGGGGTATAAGTTTGTTAAGTGTGGTAGGAAAAGTGTATGGTAGGATACTGGTTAATAGGATTAGGGATAAGACAGAATATGTGATCGCGGAAGTGCAGAGTGGTTTTAGGAGAGGTAGAGGTTGTATAGATCAGATTTTTATAGTTAAGCAGTTATGTGAGAAATATTTAGCAAAGGGTAAGGATGTGTATTTTGCATTCCTTGATCTGGAGAAAGCATATGATAGAGTTGATAGAGAGGCTATGTGGAATGTTTTGAGATTATATGGAATCAATGGTAAATTGTTGCATGCAGTGAAGAGTTTGTATGAGGGTAGTAGAGCTTGTGTTTGGGTAGGGAATGAAGTGAGTGAGTGGTTTCCAGTGAGTGTGGGACTGAGACAGGGATGTGTGATGTCACCATGGCTGTTCAATTTGTATATTGATGGAGTTGTAAGAGAGGTGAATGAGCGAGTGCGTGGTCGAGGTTTGAGAATGGTAGATGGGGATGATAACGAGTGGGAGCTGAATCAGTTGCTGTTTGCAGATGATACTGTGGTGGTGGCAGATTCAGAGGAAAAGCTGTGTCAGTTAGTGTCAGAATTTGGAATGGTGTGTGAGAGAAGGAAGCTGCGAGTGAATGTGGGAAAGAGTAAGGTTATGAGGTGTACAAGAAATGAGGATGGCGCTGGATTGAATGTTATGTTGAATGGAGAGACACTTGAGAAGGTTAATCAGTTTAAGTATTTAGGCTCGGTTATAGCTGCAAATGGTGGAGTGGAAGCAGATGTGTGTCATAGAGTGAATGAAGGATGTAAAGTGTTGGGTGCATTGAAAGGTGTGATGAAGAATAGAGGGTTGGAAATGAATGTTAAGAAAGTTTTGTATGAGAAAGTGGTTGTGCCAACTGTGATGTATGGATCAGAGTTATGGGGTATGAAAGTAAGTGAGAGACGGAAACTAAATGTGTTTGAGATGAAATGCCTGAGGAATATGATTGGTGTATCTCGATTGGATAGGGTTAGGAATGAAGTGGTGAGAGCAAGAACGGGTGTGAGGAGAGAAATTGCAGCCAGAGTAGATATGAATGTTCTGAGATGGTTTGGCCATGTGGAAAGGATGGATGATGAAAGGCTGCTGAAAAAGGTGATGAATGCGAGAGTTGATGGGAGAAATGCTAGAGGGAGGCCTAGGTTTTGATGGATGGATGGAGTAAGGAGAGCCCTGAATGATAGGAGGATGGATGTGAGGGAAGCAAGCGAGCGTGCTAGGAATAGGAATGAGTGGCAAGCGATTGTGACGCAGCTCTGATGGGCATCTGCTGTTACCACAGGGCTGCATCTTACAGAGATAGCCCTGTGGTAGGGGCAGTAGGAGGAGCTGGCAGTTGTGAAGCGACACAGGTTGTGGAAGAGCCGGGAGGATGGGCTGTGGCACTCCAGCAGTGCCATCTCAACAGTCGCTAGCTCCCTCGTCATTGCCCATAGAGCAAAGTAATCCCCCTATTTGTTTTCCTTTCTTGATGTCGGCTACCCCCTAATTAAAGGGGGAAACAGCCAAGGTATATGTATATATATGTATATATATTTATTTATATATATATATATATATATATATATATATATATATATATATATATATATATATATATATATATATATATATATATATATGTATATATATATATATGTATATATATATATATATATATATATATATATATATATATATATATATATATATATATATATATATATATATATATATATATATATATATATATATATATATATATATATATATATATATATATATATATATATATATATATATATATATATATATATATATATATATATATATATATATATATATATATATATATATATATATATATATATATATATATATATATATATATATATATATATATATATATATATATATATATATATATATATATATATATATATATATATATATATATATATATATATATATATATATATACATATATATATATATATATATATATATATATATATATATATATATATATATATATATATAGATATATGAAGCAAAAAGGCCCATAGATAAAACACAAAGAGAAGTAAAGCTGTACTATATATATATTACGACTGGACTCCAGTCCTTTTCAGGTACAAATGATTCGATATTTACAATGCTCTGGAGAAAGAATATTGGGGGGGGGAGATGCTAGCTACAATTGCCAGGAGGATCCACGATGGGATTAGCTTCAGACCTCAGGTCAGGTGGATGGTCATTTGGCATAATCTTATTAATGAGGCCCTTTAATATTGCTTCATCCACACTGTCAGATCTCCACTTCCATTTGATAAATTCAAGGTTTCTGATATTTATGTAATGGCTGCTGCAAGTATTTTTTCCTATATTGGCAATTACTCTTATATAGCAATGAAGACTCACTCCAATTAATATGGTGACCAGCATCTCTCATATGCACAAATAAAGCAGAACTTTCAACACCATATCGCACTGCTCTTTTATGTTCAGATATTCTTTGGCCTAGCGAACGACCAGTTTGACCTATGTAAGATTTATTGCTGGATCTGCAATCAGTTTTATAAATCCCTGCTTCTAAAGTTTTTTTTATTTTGATACACGTTAATAAGTGAAGAACCAATTGCTTTAGGATAATAAAATACATAAGGATTATTTCTGCCTAATTGATCACTAAGAAGTTTAATATTTTCTAAATAGGGTATTTTAATCGTATTTGCAAAATTTATTTCTGACTGTTCAGCCGGCCCATTATAAAATATTTTATTTGCTTTATTAATTGCTTATTCGATTACATATGCGGGATACATGAGGTTTTCTAATTGTTGGCGGATTAATTTAATTTCGCATTGCAAGTGATGAGTGGAACATACTCTAAGATCTCTTAGAAAAAAATTGCATGCAACACCAGTTTTTACAAACAAAGCAAGAAGAATTTCTCTGTCTCTTATATATGTTTTCTTAGTTACCATGTTTTGTCTGTAAAAACTGGTATCGCATGCAATCTTTTCCTAAGAAGTCTTAGAGTATGTTCTACTCATCATTTTTAAATTAATTCGCCAACAATTAGACAGCCTCATGTATCCAGCATATATAATCAAAAAAGCAATTAATTAAGCAAATAAAATATTTTATAATGGGCCGGCTGAACAGTCAGAAATAAACTTTGCAAATATGATTAAAATACCCTATTTAGAAAGTATTAAAATTCTTAGTGATCAACTAGGCAGAATTAATCCTTTCATATTTAATTATCCTAAAGCAACTGGTTCTTCACTTATTACCATGTATCAAAGTAATAAACCATTAGAAGCAGGGACTTATAAAATTGATTGCAGTTCCTGCAATGAGTCTTTCAGAGGTCAAACTTATTGTGTCTAAGATACCCCTTTAATTAAAGTTAGGTATTCTATTGTATACGCAGAAAGTATTTTCTGTTATTTAGGCTTGACACCCACAAATAGTATGTTTCGATCCTTCATATAAGGGTTTCGATCCTTTTATAAAATATCATAATAGATCAGGTTATAGCCAAATGTAATTCATATGAACTTAGAAAAAAATTCCTTCAGGAGAAAACCCTAACATTAGGTGAGGTTTTAGATACAGCTGGAATTCTGGAAGCAGCAAATTCTCAAGCTCGATCCATTAAGGGTTCACAAAATAATTCTCAGGTTAATAAAGTGTCCTCCCAGTATGGTAAACGACAATTGCGACAAGGTAAAAACACAACAGCTTAAGGGAAACCTGAGGGTAAACAATCCAAAAATACAAAACCGTGTTTCAGGTATGGTAAGGCAGGTCATTATCCCAGTGACAGGACAAAGTGTCCAGCAACTGACAAGAAATGTAGCAGTTGTGGATGCAAGGGTCATTTCAGTTACATGTGTAGGCTCTGCAAAACAGAGAAACACATCAATTATACCTCAGTTAAACCTGAAACACTTCAGAATGGTCAGTTAAACGAGTCATCAGAGCAATTAGATAGTAGTAAACCATAATTTGTTTTTCAAATTTACTCTATAATTAGCAAAGACAAGAGGTTAATTATCACAGTAAACATATAAACAGTGTGCCGGTTGTCATACAAATTGACACAGCAGCAGACGTCTCTGTGATGTCAGAACAGGTGGCACCCAAAAACCAAATTTGTCCATAGAAGCTTGCAATAAAGATATGTGGGAATCCAATGCACACAACATCAAGGTAGTAGGTTCAGCCAATGTTAATGTTCAGTATGATCAACAGCTAGCACAGGATCTGCCTCTCACCAATGTGAAAGGCCAAGGTCAGACATTAATGGTTTTAGATTGGTTGAAATATTTTCAGTTAAATTGGTAGCAAATTTTGAAGATTCTGCAGCTAGAACATAAAGCTGCTACCCCTGTGAGTGATGTGTTTTCAGAATTTAAGGAGATCTTTACTGAAGGACATGGCACAGTAAAAAACACAAAGGCAACCCTAGTTCTGAAATCTGATGCAACACCCAAGTTTTTTACTCGAAGACCTTGTCCATTTATTTTAAAGGCCTGAGTTGAACAGGAAATTAAAAGGTTAGAAACAGAAGGCACATGGAAGAGAGTAATGTATTCAGACTGGGGAACCCCTTTAGTTCCAGTGGCCAAACAAGATGAAGGTGTCTGGTTGTGTGGAGATTATAAGGTAACACTGAACCCACAGCTACAAATAGCCCAATACCCTCTACCCAGCCCTACAAACATGTTTGCAGCCCTAGGAGAATGTAAGGTCTTTTCAAAAATTGACCTAAAACATGCCTTTCAGCAGTTAGTCATGGATGATAAGTCACAAGAAAACTGTACAATAAATACTCATTTAGGGTTATTTAGTCCCAAATGACTACCATATGAAGTAGCTAGCAGTCCCGCAATATGACAGCAAGCCATGGATAAAATATTCAATGGATCGCCTGGAGCATTCCGTTTCGTTGATGACATATTAGTAGCAGGAAAGGACGAGAGAGAGCATCAAGAAAGACTAGTAGCAGTATGGAAGCACATCCAAAAAAAAAATGGAATGAAGCTAAAAAAGACCAAATGTCATTTTAAAGTTTCAGCAATTGAATATTTAGGGTTCAAAATAAATGATCAGGGTATTCACAAGACAGATGACAAAGCCAGGGCAGTACAGTTAGCAAAAGTGCCTGAAAATCCCAAGGAGCTACAGTCGTTTTTAGGACTTGTGACATTTTATGGAAAGTTTATAAAAGACTTAGCTACCCTAGCAGAACCACTATATTGACCGTTAAACAAAGACGTAGCATGACACTGGTCAGTGGACTGTCAGCAGTTATTTGAGAAGATAAAAGCAGAAATAACTTCTCCAAAATTCTTGACGCATTTCGGAATAAACTTGCCAGTAAAACTAGTGTGTGACGCCTCACAGGTAGGCTTAGATGCAATTTTAGCTCATGTAATGCCCGACGGCATAGAAAGGCCAATTCCTTATGCATCTAGATTGTTAAATAAGGAAGAGAAAACTATTCACAAATTGAAAAGGAAGGCCTTGCGGTAGTGTATGCGGTAAAGAAATTCCATATATACTTATACGGCAGGACGAAATTTAAGTTAGTCACTGACCACAAACCATTATTAGCCATTTTAGGTCCAAAAGCAGGTTTACCTACTGTAGTCGCTGCATGACTACGAAGGTGGGCTATCATTTTGGCAGCTTATAGTTATACATTAGAGTACAAATCTACTACCAAGATAGGAAATGCAGTTGCACTATCTCGCTTACCTGTAGATGAACCTTCTACAGATCATGATGTTAGTATTTTGTTTTTAGACAGCTACAACTTACCTATCACAGCTAAATATATAACTAAAAGCACAAAACAGGATCCAAAATTGTCCAAGATACTTCAGCATTTACTTACTTGTCGAGGTTCAACAATGACTCAGGAAGTATTTAAAACCATATGTGGCAGTATAGTCTGAGCTTAGTTGTGTAACAGGATTGCATATTACGTGGGGCCAGAGTTGTTGTTCCTAAGCTGCTTAGGGAACAGGTACTCACTGATCTGCATGAGGATCACCAGGGCATTGTAAGATCTAAAGCAATAGCTAGAAGTTACATGTGTTGGCCGGGAATGGATAAGGACATTGAAATGTCTGTTCGGAAATGTACAACTGGTTCCATCAATCAAAATAATCCCAAACCAGCACGTTTGCACCCCTTGGAATATCCTAGACATGCTTGGCAATGGCTACACATTGATTTTGCTGGCCCATTTCTTGGATGTTCTTACTTAATTGTTGTCGATGCTTACAGTAAATGTCCAGAGATTATTCCAACGCAGTTAGCTACCTCACTTTGCACTATCAAATCACTAATGCCGCTTTTTGCAACCCATGGTCTGCCAGAGCGCATAGTATCTGATAATGGTCCTCAGTTTTCTTCTGAGGAATTCAAAGATATTTTGGATGTAAATGGCATTCTACACACCTGTTCTGCACCGTATCATCCTGCCACAAATGGGGAGATTGAAAGATTTGTCCAAACATTTAAGCATAATAAGAAATGTCGACAAGCCTTGCATGCTACTGTTCCTACTAGCATAAGTAAATTTCTCTTAAGTTATCGAACTACTCTGCATGCAACTACAGGTATGACACCATCAGTTTTGTTGATGGGGAGGAGAATTAGGACTAAGTTAGATCTGATGTTGCCTGATTTTCTTAGTGATCAGCAGAGCAAAGGCTGGACAAAATTACAACACCAAAAGGAGATACGACGCATTCAACCTTCATCTCCAGTACTTGTACAATTGCACACAACACCAGACAAGTGGATACCTGGGGAAATTACACGAAAGGTTGGGAATATGCATTATGTTGTTTGAGTAAATGCGAATGTAATGAAGAGACACATTGATCAGATAAAGCCTTCTTGGTGCACCGCCTCTCAGCAGATCAGTCTATACTGAACAAACTCTTCATCCCAGAAATGCAGTGGAAACAGCAACGAACACAGAGGTTTAATTCTCAGCAGACACATTAACAGTGCCTTTACCCCAGAGCCCAGTTGCATGCAGGGTACTCCCTGATAGGGCGACCAGGGGAATAGCTCCTAAGAAGTTAGAATTGTAACCATGCATGATATTATGATAATATAAATATTTAGACAAGATATATTTTACATATACCCATCAATGAACTCAAAACTCTTTTAAGGGGGAAGGAAGTGTTGTGTCTAAGATACCCCCTTTAACTAGTGTTAGGTGTTCTATTGTACACTCAGAAAGTATTTTCTTTTATTTAGGTTTGACATCCACAAATAGTATGTTTCGATCCTTCATATAAGGGTTTTGATCCTTTTATTAAATGTTTTAGTATTATTGATTGTTCTCATGTCATTTATATATATTGCTTAGTGTTAGAATTTATACTTTTACAAATGGCTTAACGAAATAAAAGCAGTTACAGTATAGTTGTGCATACATACCCACTCCACATTATCTCTATAACATTAATGATGGGAATGGGATATGTATTATAATGACTACACATCATGCACAATTATAGAGCTTCATGGTGCTTTACAACCATCTACTTACCTTGAACAGGTAAGAAATATAACAACACTGGTTGTTCGTTAGGTCAAAGAATATCTGAAAATAAAAGAGCAGTGCGAGATGGTGCTGAAAGTTCTGCTTTATTTATGCATATGTGAGATACTGGTCACCATATAAGTTGTAGTGAGTCCTCATTGCTATATAAGAGTAATTGCCAATACAGGAGAAAGATAATTGAAGCATCCATTATAGAAAAATCAAAAACCTTGAATTTATCAAATGGACAGTGGAGATCAGACATTGTGGATGAAGCAATATTAAAATACCTCATTAAGAAGATTATGCCAAATGACAGTTCACCTTACCTGAGGTCTGAAGCTAATTCCATCATGGATCCTCCTGGCAATCGCAGCAACATCCCCCTGTTGGGTTGGAATGGAGAGGTGTTAAGATTCTGTTTTACTAAGGGGGCTCAAAGTACTGAGCTCAGTTAAGAGCTCACAAACAGACAGGACAGATATTTGTACTTGAACACCCCACCCGTATACCACTACTCGGTTAAATGAAACTCAGAATTCAACTTGCTCTTAATTTTGGAAATGCAATGACTTTAAAAGAATTGAATTAAATTTTCTAATTAAATTTTATGAAATGCTGCCTCGAATCACGGAGGTGGTGAGCACGATTTCGTTTCCCGGCACCACAGATGTATGCCAAGACTTTGGCCTCAACTCGACGATTACCTCTGTCATACAGGCAGAGTAGAATAGAGGACACTGCAATTGCAGAAACAGAAACGACACACTGTTAATAATGGGAAACTGAAAGCATGTGCACACATATAATGAGTTTCCAATATTATTCTACTGGATGAAAATATATTGGTTAGTTACAGCTAGCCAGAAATATTTATGCTACCATAATTGCATACAAAACCAATAATAATTTGCTGGTATTAACGGAAAACTATTTATTCACAATAAATGAAGAATAAGCAAGACAAATACAGTACTGTATGTATTCCTTAAATTGTGGGCAACCACAAAAGTTGCTATGCTTATTACTGATTTGCAATTAGTATGGTAAAACACGCTATTTATGATAAAGGAAGAATCTACGAGATAAATACAGTATTCATTCACTTATAGTTATCAAGAACTGTTTGCAATGAAAAAGGGGGGGGGCAAAACCACCTTTTGAAGTATTTGCAACTTATAACTCAAAACACTTTATCCCCAACATATGAAGAATCAGCAAGATAAATACAGTATGCATTCATTAAATTGTGGTTAACAGGAAATATTTGCAAAGCCAACAGGGTAAAATTACCTTTTAATTATTTGCAGTTTAACACGTTTGTTAAATGATTAATTATTTGCAATCTATATAGCAAAAAGCTTGTTGTTGTTGTTTGAGGTTAAAGCCAACCTTGTGTTGGCACGGGCCCTTGTTCAAAGAACGGCCCGTAGGGCAAAAAGCTTTATTCACAAGTTTTTACGTAAAACATTTGTTAGGAGAAGGGATAGATTTTTACGGGCTCATAACCAGTCTTCAGAGGATGAGATTTTCGTTTATCACATTCAATGAAAAGAAACTTCTTGGCAATGTATATCAGCTGTAATATCCAGGTTAAGGAATTAACTTTGGCAAGTGAGATTCCAGTTAGGTAATCTACAAAATTTCGTTTGTATGGGAATGGAATCTGAGAAAAAAAATTCGTAGGTTTTAGCCAGTAATGAATGTAAATAATTCTCGAAAAACCAATTTGCTTGACCCACGAGCTTTACCATACACTATCCCTCACCTTGTTTGTACCAGATGAATTCCTGTGAAGATGCCACGTAAATAAGGTTTGAAATATCTTGACTGCTGAGGCGAGATGCTGCCTCTGGGCTGTTTGGCCGCCAAATGAGGACGCTTCAATGTCCCTCCTGGTGACGTCATCTGTAGGATATATTTCTAGAGCAGTAACTGGCTCTTATATCATTTAAGGACTACTTTATTGGTGGCCCCTGGCAGGCAATTATTGCAGAGATGAAAGTTAGAGACTGTATTTTAGGTGCAACAAGTGGAAGCAAATAAAACAAAATGAGAATAATAATGGCAAGTTAGGTTACTGGTAAACAATCTCTACAACGTTCTTTGCATTGTAGGAGAAGGAATTTAAGTACTCAAATAATAAAGAAGCTACTGATATATATCTAGACAGGCTAATGACACAACAGCAAGGTCAAATTTATAACAAAATTATCAGCAAGAGCTATTTTATCATAAGACAATTGTAACGAAAACGTATATGATAGGTTCACTGACAAGGTGGAAAGGTAGGAGCAGCCTTTGTATTGGGACTCTGCTTCTACACGTACAAGAATAGTAAATAAGATATATTTAAAATTAGCTATAAGCTAAGATATAAATTGCAAATAATCATAATCTGCAAAAGTAAAGAAGTGGGAATTATTTTTTTAGTTAGAAAAATGACAGGTAAATTACTAAATTAACTAATAAGGCATCTAACAGCCTCTGGTGACTTTGAGCGAAACACTGTGTCGCACACACACACACACACACACACCACTCTTTCACAAGGGCCAAAGAGAGAACAGAAAGATTGTTGTTGTTTGCTTTTGTTTTTATTTTTTTGTGATTCCATTTGTGTTTCCTTTTCTGTTTTAGTGAAAACAAGTGACTGTGTGTGTTCTATAGCCCTAAATATATCTGCCTGCTCTTCTCTCTCTTTTTTAAGAGTTGGGAAGGGAAAGAGAAATAGAAAGTGTTCAAGTTTCTACTTTGTTTTTTATCTCTTTTGCAATAGGTAGTTGAAGCCTCTTCCTACCAGTGAAATGATATCCTCCTCCTCCACTACTTCCCTGATCTGAAGTGAAAGTTTAAAAAAAAAAAAAAAACGAACCTAAGTATCACTGTTTTCTTTTCTTCCTCTCTCACGAGAGCCAGAGAAAGAAACAGAAAGATTGGGTTTTTTTTTTGTGTGTTCCCGTTTTTGTTTTAGTGAAAACAAGTGACTGTGTGTGTTCTATAACCCTAAATATTTCTGCCTGCTCTTCTCTCTCTTTTATAAGAGTTGGCAAGAGACAGAGAAATAAAAAGTGTTCAAGTTTCTACCTTGTTTTTATCTCTTTGCAATAGGTAGTTGAAGTCTCTTCCTACCAGTGAAGTTAATTTCACCTCCTTCACTACTTCCCTGATCAGAAGTGGAAGTTTCTACAAAGAAAAAGCGAACCTAAGTATCTCTGTTTTCTTTTCTTCCTCTATCAAGAGAGCCAGAGAGAGAAACAAAGAGATTGCCTTTGTTTTGCTTTGTTTTTTTTTGTGCTTTTGTTTTGTTCTGGTTTAGTTGAACACACTTTATTGTGTGTTCCATAATTCTATAGAAAGTGTTCAAATTTTCATTTTGCATTTATTTTTCTGTTTGCTTTTCCCTCTCTAAAGAGAGCTTAGAAGAGAAATAAAAAGACCACTTGGTGCTGAGAATACTTTGTTGTATGCCTTATAACTGAGGTGATCCATTGCATATTTTCTGTTTACCCTCCCCTCCTTCACGAGAGTTGGGAAGAAAGATAGAAGACTGTTTTAGTGACAAAGTGTTGTAGTATTCCAATTAACTGAAGTGCTCCAGCCATAAGGCCCCTGTATTTTATTAAACAAAATTGACAAGCAAACAGTGCAAGTGATATAATATACTTAGTGAAATCTGTGGACATCCATGACTAGTTGTTAGTCATGGCCTCTACCACTTCTCCTGCTCCCCCCAGAGGGGGTAATGGAACTCGACCCCCCTCAAGAGGGGTGGACGGTTGTGGGGAAGAAGAGGCCAAGGACAGCCTCCGGCAGCAGCCAGGAGAGTGCTGCTGCCCCAGTTCCCTCCCCCAGCCCGAAAGACCGATGTTATTAGAGAGCCCATATCAAAGTTTAAAGTCCAAACTCCTTCCACTAAAGAGGCATATGACCTAATTAGAGAGTTGGAAGACCAACTCACCAAGTTTGGCTGCAAAATCAATCCTAATGTACAGGGTGATTTATCATCCACCCATCCTCAGTAGAAGCTGCAGAGAAGACCCGCAACCTCAATTCACCTCACTTGGCAGAGATGAACCCTGCTCAAAAAATAAGGAAATATATCCTCATTGGCTTCCCTGTTGCTTGGTCAGTTGACCTGCTAACCAAGCTGCTCCTCCAAAATAGAGGGCCAAACTGTCCCTTCCAAACAAGCTCTGGTCCACATCTGTGGTCCACGCCCTTCTCAAGTAAACCTCGGCATCTGGGGCATATTCAACTTAAGAGACTACACGCCTGAACCACTGAGATGCTTCCAGTGTCAAAAATTTGGGCACCATAGAAATACTTGCCATCTCCAAGAGAGAGATGTGCAATCTGCAGTGGGGGACATTCCACTGACCGCTGCCTCAACATTTTTCAAGGCCAAAGAAACAACAGTTGCCAAGTGCCCAAACTGTAAGGGAATCCATCACGCATGGAACATCCGCTGAACCAAAAAGGGCTGAAGAGGATTCCTCAAAGAGTCCCTCCCTCTGCCTGCGCCACCAATCACACCACCTCCAACTTCAACCCCTCCTCCTCCCCCACCTCTAATCCTTGGCAAAGGCCCCTTCCTGCCCCACTCAGACCCAACCTCCCCACCCAAAACCCACCACACAACACTAACCCGGCTCCTGACACACAGATCACACCTACAGTTCCCACCCCTACACCAACTCCACCCACCCCATCACACAACACACACTCCTACCATCCCCCCAAACAACGCTCACACTCGCACCATCCCCTCACGCAACACTCACACCAACACCTCCACCCCATGCAACACTCAAACATGCAATACAGTCACATGCAACACTCAGACCACACACACACCCACTCACCACACCAGGTTCCGGGACCCCAGACTTAAATCCTGGGACCCCAATCTTAAATCCCATACCCCTACACCTCAACAGCCTATCCAGACACCTTCCTCTGCCTCCTCTTCCCAACAACAAATCCTCTTCACAGTTAATGAGCTCACCAACCTTCTTACTAAGGCCATACTGGCAGCCGTTCGACTTCTCGGAACCAACGCCTTTCCTCAAGATGCCTACAATCAAGTCATCAAAGTAGCCCATTCCGTCATCGGCCAAGCCCTCATCTTCAGAACCCACTGCCAGCCTCAACAAACCTCCACTCCTTCCACCTCCATCTCCTTAAATCATCAAGATGTCTAATATTGGGATCCTACACTGGAACGCCCAGGGTCTCAGACACAAGGTACAACATCTTGAAGGAATTGTCAAGGCTGACAACATAGATGTCATCATAGTTCAAGAAACCCTGTGCAAAGAGCAAAACACTCCAAAAATCTCAGGATACAAAGGATTCTACCAACACTCGTTTCCAGGGGAGAACAGAGGCAGTGCCACCTTCATCAAGAAAAACTTGTTAGCCAAGGAAATAACCCGACCAGTCTTCTGCGGCAAAGATGTCCACATTCTTGCTGTTAACATCAAACTTCAGGGCAGCTGCATAGATCTCGACAACATTTACAGACAACACAATGGTGGCTTAGACCTGACTACCCTCTTCAGGCTAGCCAGTCATCATGACTTGGTAATAGGAGGCGACTTCAATGCGGACCATCCAAGATTCAGGTATGAGCGCCCCTGTGCTGCAGACAGACACATCATGAACCTGCTGGATGACCAAGAAGATGTCTCCCTTCTCAACAATTATGAGCCAACTCATGACAGAGGTGGAATACTGGACCTCACCTTTGTCTCCAACTCCCTAAGGCAATACGCCACATGAAGAGTTCATTCCCTGATCACAAGCGACCACTACGGGATCCATCTCACACTGCCAATTCCTGAAATCTTCCAAATCCCTGCTCCTCTCCCTCGATGGAATTTCAAGAAGGCCAACTGGGGCAGATTTCAGGAGCACCTCAGCAAATGGTTTTCAGCCTACACACCATCCGAAGACATCGACCAAGCAGAGGCCGAGCTAGTCAGTGCCCTGCAAGCAGCAGCAAACTCCTCCATCCCCCTCTGTAAACCACAGCACACCACTCATCGGGACAGATGGCACTACTGTGACAGAGTTAAAGAACTCAATCACAGGCTCAACGTCATCCGGAAAATGCACAGAAAACGTCACACTGAAGACTACTACCGCACTCTCCAGGCAGTCAAAGAACATGTCCATGAAGAGACACGCACCATTAAGAGGAAAAAATGGCTAGAGTGGTGTTCCACCCTAGATGCTCACACCACTGTGGACCAGATGTGGAGGAGCATTAACTACTTTGCTAAAATTAAACCTCCTAAAACCATCCCCCACAGGGATCCTAAAAGTGCTGCAGAAGAACTCTCCATCAAATTCACGGAAAGAGCAAGCTCCAACTAGCTCCCCGTCACCACCAGAGCAACTCTTCAGGACCTCACCACGGCAATATGAGAGGAAATAGAAGAGCAATCAACACTGAAGATCAAACAGATGCCCCCTTCTCTCTGACTGAGCTACAAAGAGTAAGCAAAAGCTCTAAGAACACAGCCCCAGTTGCTGATAGAATGACATACGCAATGATTCAAAACATAGGGCCACGAGGGGAGCTTGCTTTGCTCTCTCTGATCAATTCAACATAAACATGAAGAATCAGACCAGCCTCATGGAACAGAGTAGACATTCAGCACATCCCAAAACCATAGAACCCTGACAACCCTTGCCCCATCTCCCTCCTAAGCTGCCTGAGCAAGACGGCAGAAAAGATGGTACTTAACACAGTCCGCTGGAAATGCCCACCCTTCCCAGAAAACATGTTTGCCTACCAGCCTGGTGTAGGCACCTCAATATGCATAGCCTCCATGCTATCATATATCAACAACTGCCATGAATACATGGCTTTCCTAGACCTAGAGAAGGGCTTTGATCTAGCCAAAGTGCCAGTGATACTCTCAGCTCTCATCGAAAAGCAGATCAAAGGAAACCTTCTCTCATGGATCAGGCAGAGTCTACAAAACCGTAGTGCATGAGTCAAAGAAGAAGGGCACTACTTCACCTACAAAAACCACAAAAATGGGACCCCCCAAGGTGGAATCCTTAGCCCCTTCCTCTTTAATTGTCTCATGGATAAACTCATGGACATCGCACTACCACATGGAGCCAAACTCTTCAATTATGCGAATGACTTTGCCCTCGTCACAATAGGTGACAGAAGCTCCAACAAGACCCAGCGCTGCCTCTCCAAGATTCACCAAGCCTCCATTTTCCTCAGAATTAAAATCAATGCCCTCAAAACCAAGGCCCTTCCCATCCACCAATGGAGACCAGACACTAATCTGGTCATATGTAACGAGCCTGTGGACTGGGTTACCAATCACCGATACCTGGGTGTAATCATCGACGGCAAACTAACCTTTGGACCTAAAATTCAACACTTGCACGACAAATGCAGCCAGCGACAAGCGGTCCTTCGTCGAATGTCAGGCCTCTACGACGGTGCATCCTTTAATGACCTCAAAACCTTCTATGTACAAGCCAGATGCAGCCTCATAGACTATGCTTGTTCCACACTCTGGCTACTAAAAGTCCAACAATGGGACAAGATAGAAGTTATTCAAAACAACGCCATGCGTACCATGCTAGGAGCCCCCATGTGGACCAAGAGAGAAAACATCCAGACAGAATCGGGACTCATGCCACTCAAACTCAGAGCTCAGAAAAGACTGACCCTCTTTGTGGCCAAAGCCACCACTGCCCAACATAAAGGCCTCTCTGGCACAAATATCCAGCTAGCTCTCATTCACCACCCCGACACCATCCTAGAACATGGGCAGCCAAGGACTGTGCTGGCCTGCAAGCACTGCCAGTCAGGGAGGACATCCTAGCCAACATACAGGACACTCCGCTTGCTGAATACCGATGCCCACCCCCATGGAATGACCAACCACGCGACATAAAGATCAAGTTCCCTGACAACCCCAAAAGCTTGGTAAACCCGCTTGTCCTTAAAAACACATACAAGGACAATATTCAGAGCTGGAGCAGGCGGAACTCTCAAGTCTTCTACACTGACGGCTCAGTAAATTAAGAAACTGGATCCTCAGCTGCTGCCTTCACCACCGGAAACCACGTCCAATCCTGGAGCCTGTCAAACTCCTGCTCATCGCTCCAGACTGAGCTTGTTGCCATAGCCAATGTCCTCAACTTCTTCACCCAGCAATGAGCTGACCATACCCTAATTCTCTCTGACTCTAAAGGTGCCTTACAGGCCATCAAGAAGCCACTCATCAAAGACAATGTACGTATCATCACCACCATTCTCAGCCACTACCACAGGACAACCAGCCTTGGAAAAGCCATCACTCTTGTCTGGTTCCCAGCTACGTAGGCATCAAGGGAAATGAGGAAGCCAATCAAGCCACCAAACAAGCCACTCTTAGAGCAGAAATCCATATATCTCTGCCTCCTGGGATTCAACAGATAAAAGCCAAAGCCACCAAGTCACTCTTTAACGTCATAATAACTAAACAACCAGTGCACTGACATTGGCTCCCCCTCCTCCTGGTGGTACAAAGCCACCACTGATCTTCAGCAAATCACCCTGCCTAAGAACCTTTGATGAAGCACGGCGATCAATGTGTACCATCTGAGACTCGGGTACAGGTGCACCTGGCGAATAGGGGATGGTATCATCAAGCAATGCACCTTCTGCCACCTAGCCTCACCACATCCACTACTCCACTACATCCTCGAATGCGATTCCTTTTCAGAAATTTGACAGAAAACTGGTGCCCCCCGCAACATCCAGCGAAGATCTAAATGCCCTTCAGGTTTCTAGCTCCATAATCAGACTAGCAACAAACAACTACATGAACATTCTACTGAATATCATCAGTTTATACCGTCCACCAAGAAACCTATGTGTGACAGAGTGTTTTGCTCAAAGTCACCAGAGGCTGTTAGATGCCTTATTAGTAATTTAGTAACTTAACTGTCATATTTCTAACTAAATAAAAATAATTCCCACTTCTTGACTTTTGCAGATTATGATTATTTGCAATTTATATCTTAGCTTATAGCTAATTTTAAATATATCTTATTTACTATTCTTGTACGTGTAGAAGCAGAGTCCCGATATAAAGGCTGCTCCTACTTTTCCACCTCTTCAGCGAACCCATCAGATACGTTTTGTTTACAATTTTCTTATTATAAAAATTGTTCTTGCTGATAATTTTATTATAAATTTGACCTTGCTGTTTTGTCATTAGCCTGTCTAGATATATATCAGTAGCTTCTTTATTATTTGAGTACTTGAATTCCGTCTCCTACAAGCAAAGAACGTTCTAGAGATTGTTTACCAGTAACCAAACTTGCCATTATTATTCTCGTTTTGTTTTATTTACTTCCAATTGTTGCACCTAAAACACTGTCTCTCCCGTGCATCTCTGCTATAATTGCCTGCCAGGGACCACACTTTAGTAGTCCATAAATGATATAAGAGCCAGTTACTGCTCTAGAAATATATCCTACAGAGCGTCACCAGGAGGGACAGGACAATGAAGTGTCCTCATTTGGTGGCCAAACATCCCAGAGGCAGCATCTCGCCTCAGCAGTCAAGCTTATTTCAAGCCTTATTTACGTGGCATCTTCACAGGAATTCATCTGGCACAACAAGGTGAGGGATAGTGTATGGTAAAGCTCGTGGGTCAAGCAAATTAGTTTTTCGAGAATTAGTTACATTCGTTACTGGTTAAATCCTACGAAATTTTTCTCATATACCATTCCCATACAAACGAAATTTTGTAGATTACCAAACTGGAATCTCACTTGCCAATGTTAATTCCTTAACCTGGAAATTACAGCTGATATACATTGCCAAGAAGTTTCTTTTCATTGAATGTGATAAACGAAAATCTCATCCTCTGAAGACTGGTTATGAGCCCGTAAAAATCTATCCCTTCCCCTAATAAATTCTAATTTCATTTCACCTCTTTCTATCATCGTAAATAAAGTGTTTTACATCAAAAACTCGTGAATAAAGCTATTTGCTATATAAATTGCAAATAATTAATCATTTAGCTAAATTGTTTTATGCTATAAACTGCAAATAATTAAAAGGTAATTTTATCCTGTTGGCTTTGCAAATATTTCCTGTTAACCACAATTTAATGAATGCATACTGTATTTATCTTGCTGATTCTTCATAGGTTGAGGATAAAGTGTTTTGAGTTATAAGTTGCAAATACTTCAGAAGGTGGTTTTGCACCCTTTTTTTCATTGCAAACAGTTCTTGATAACCAAAAATGAATTAATACTGTATTTATCTCGCAGATTCTTCCTTTATTGTAAATAGAGTGTTTTACCATACTAATTGCAAAGCAGTAATAAGCATTGCAACGTTTGTGGCTGCCCACAATTTAAGGAATATATACAGTACTGTATTTGTCTTGCTTAGTCTTCATTTATTGTGAATAAATTGTTTTCCATTAATACCAGAAAAGAATTAATGGTTTTGTATGCTCTTATGGTAGAATAAATATTTCTGGTTAGCTGTGAATAACCAATATATTTTCATTCTGTAGAATAATATTGGAGACTCATTATATGTGTGTTCACGCTTTCAGTTTCCCATTATTAACAGTGTGTCTTTTCTGTTTCTGCAATTGCAGTGTCCTCTATTCTACTCTGTCTGTGTGACAGAGGTAATCGTCGGGTTGAGGCCAAAGTCTTGGCATACATCCGTGGTGCCGGGAAACGAAATCGTGCTCACCACCTCCGTGATTCAAGGCAGCATTTCATAAAATTTAATTTGAGAAATTTATTTCAATTCTTTTAATGTCATTGCATTTCCAAAATTAAAAGAAAGTTGAATTCTGAGTTTCATTTAACCGATTAATGGTATAACTGATGAGGTGTTCAAGTACAAATATCTGTCCTGTCTGTTTGTGAGCTCTTAATCGAGCTCAGTACTTTCATTCCCCTTAGTAAAACAGATACTTAGCAACACTCTACCATCTCCCCAACACTATGTAATAACTCACTTTCACCACCGAAACAGAATTCATTAAATTGTTTGATGTAAACCAATAATCCTCAACTGAGCACTTATGTTTTCAACAATCTTTACAGTTTTGCACAACCTCACCTGCGGGCCAAAATAGGTAAGTCCGATCGCCCTCAAGAGCGAATATCACCAGCAATAAGCAAATTTCACCCCACCTCCGTGTCAAAATAGGAAATCCCTTTCGCCCTCAATAGCGAATAAAACCTTCAATCAACAAATCTTACCCCACCTGCAGGCCAAAATGGAATTGGTCCTCTCACCCTCAAGGGAGAACATCAACGAACAACAATCATATCATTCGTACCTGAAGAGGACTAGAGTCCAGGCGTAATATATAGTACATCTTCGCTTCTCTTTGTGTTTTATTTATGGGCCTTTTCTGCTTCATATTGTGCTGTGATATAACAGCTTCTTTTGTGTGTGTATATATATATATATATATATATATATATATATATATATATATATATATATATATATATATATATATATATATATATATATATATATATATATATATATATATATATATATATATATATATATATATATATATATATATATATATATATATATATATATATATATATATATATATATATATATACAGATATAGATATATATATATATATATATATATATATATATATATATATATATATATATATATATATATATATATATATATATATATATATATATATAATATATATATATATATATATATATATATATATATATATATATATATATATATATATATACTCTCTTCTCTTCCTTCTCTTTCTTTGTATGTCTATTTAAAGCAACAAAGCTGGTTACGAGAATAGACAGATCGAAGATAGACTCAAGAAAACGTTGATAAATATACATATGAATAAAGAATAAATATATAGATAAATAAATAGTAATAATAATGATTTAAAAAGTTTATCTTCTCCTCTTGATAACCCTATTGTCTTCGAAACTAATGAAATTTACACTCATAACTCTATCAACATTTTAGGAATCAATATAGCCTCTAATTTGTCTTGGAGGAATCACATAAGCCAAATTTCTAAATCTTCATCCATAAAATTGGGGGTTTTGTTTCGTTTTCCTCATTTTTTTTCTTCTTTGCAGTTACTAAAAATTTACAAAGATATCCGTCCCTGCTTAGAATACTGCTCACACATTTGGGGTGCTTCTTCTTATACTTATCTTTTTGATAGGGTTGAATATAAGGCAGTTAGACTCATTAATGATCATTCTCGTACTTCTAATCTGGATTCTCTCTCTCTCTTCGCCGTAAGGTATCCTCCCTTTCGCTTTTCTATCGCTACTACTTCCATCGCTGCTCTGATGAGTTGGCGAGTTGCATCCCTCCCCCACTGCCGAGGCCGCGTAACACTCGACAAGTGGCCTCATCTCACAGGTACTGTGTGGAGAATTGTAGCTTGCGGATTGGTCGGTGCAGCGACTGCTTCTTCCTATCTACCTCCAGACTCTGGATCTCTCTTCCTCCTTCTGTTTTTCCTAATTCTTATGACCTTTCACCCTTCAAAAAGCAGATCTATCGTCATCTCAGAGCCTAGTCTTCCATATCTCAGGGTCCTCTGTACTTTGACAGTTTTTTCTGTCTGTCGTTTTCCTTTTTGTGACATTATCTCATCTCTGCCTTGTCCTTAACCTTTTTCTTTTCCTTCATCTTGGTATTTTCTCGTGCCCGGATCTTTGCTGATGAGGGCGGTTTCTGTATATACATATATATATATATATATATATATATATATATATATATATATATATATATATATATATATATATTATATATATATATATATATATATATATATATATATATATATATATATCAAGAAGATAACAACATACATAATATTATTCTATAATGATATTAGGTATCATGCTTATATTATCTTAAAGAAATACTACTTTCATACCATATCATTTCATTTTATAAAGTGCTGAACATAGAATATATTTAGAAGGAGTTTAGGTAGATATACTGTTATAATGATATATACTGTGTGTGATTACCTAATTGTGATTACCTTATTGTGCTTACGGGAAAGAGCCCAAAGCTCGTATCTTCCCGTCTCCTGATCGCTTCCATTTTCTACTTAGTGATACTTATCATACCTGTCCTAAAAAATATGGATTGAGTTAGCATTAACTACCTCCTCGCTTAGCCAATTCCAATTATCAACTACACTTACACTAAAAAAGTACTTCCTTACATCATGCAAAGAAGTTATCTTAAGAAGCTTCAAATTATGACCTCCAGTTCAAGTGTCAGCCATATCAAAATATCGATCCCTATCCCCTCTATCATAACCATGAAGGAACTTAAAGACTGTCACCATATCCCCCTCAATCTTCTAGCTTCGAGTGATGGTAAGTCTAACTCCCTCAGCCTCTCATCATAACTGAGATTACGTATTACTGACACCAGTTTCATGGCATGTCTTTGAACTTTTTTCTAACTTAACTACGTGATTTTTCAAGTGCGGATTCCAAAAGGGGGCTGCATATTCAAGTTTTGGCCTCACATAGGTTACATGAATATTTATGAACATTTCCTTGTCTATGTGTTTGAAGGCTGCCCTTACATTGCTAACAAAGCATATGCTGCCCTTATTATGCCATGTATATGCATTTCTTGAGACAAATTGCCCAGTATGTTTACTTCTAGATCTGTCACATTCTCTGTCTCTTGAAGTTCTACTCCTGCCACCGAGTAGCCAAGTTTGGGCCTTCTTACACTTATACCATTCTCATTACCTTACAAATTGAAGGATTGAATTTTATTAGCCACTCTTCTGACCACTCATGCAGACTATTTAGATCTTCCTGAAGTTTTCTACCATTCTTCTTTTTTCTTACTTTTTTCCCAATTTTTGCATCATCTGTAACATATTCATGAATGAATTTACAGACTCTGGTAGGTCATTTACATATACAAGGAACAAAAGTGGCCCTTTATCTATACCCTGTGGAACTCCACTACTAACACTTCTTCATTCAGACACTGAGTGTCTTACTCTAACCCTCTGTTCCCTTCCTTCTAAGTATTATTCTAAACATTCCAAGACATTTCCACCTGTTCTTGCCATTGTTTGCAGCTTCTTAATAAGTCTCCTATGCAGGATAGTGTCAAATGCTTTCTGAAAGTCTAGGAGTATGCCATCTGCCCAGCCCTCTCTTTCCTTTAAGATTCGGCTTACCTCATCATAAAATTCTAATAAGTTTGTTACTGTTGATCTACCTTTTCTGAAGCCATGTTGTCTCACTGACAAAAAGTTGAATTATTCCAAGTGAAGAGAGATATGTTTCCTTTGTAGTTTCTCTATAACTTTGCAAAGTATGCTGGCCAAGGAAACAGGTCTATTGTTTAGAGCTGTATCCCTCCTTCCCTCTCTGAAAATAGGTATCACATTCGCTTGTTTCCAGCATCATGGAATCTCCCCAGACTCCAGAAACTTTTTGAATATGATACTAAGTGCCACTGATATTGAATTAGCGCATTTAATAAGTACATAAGGAGATATATAACCAGGACCTGTTACTTTATAGATATCTATCTCTATCAGTGCTTTGCATACTTCTGTGGCTGAAAAGATGATGTTCTCTAATACTGCCCTATGAGTTTCTATCTCTTCAATCTGAGGGGGTGGGATATTTTCTACTGTAATTACTGACAGTAACTCCTTGTTCATTTCTTTGCAGATCTCCTCATCCATCTCCGCTATGTTTTCGTCTGCTCTCTTAAGCTTTAAAACCTCTTCATTTACCTTCAGTTTTCCTTTGCTTAAGCTGTGGAAAAGCTTGAGATTTTCTTTAACCTTCCTGGTGTATGCCTTACACAATCTCTCTCCTTTACTCAGGCAATCATTTTTTGCTTGTTTTTTCTCCTCCTTTAACTTTTCCTTCATATGTCTCTCCAATTCTTAGCTCTCTTAAACTCATTATTGGACCATTTATCTCTGGCATGCATTACACCTATTTTGGTGTCAGGTATGCAGCAATCTATCTTCCCAGGCT